>ML426829.1:0-93959 GCA_005239525.1 Nicotiana knightiana | reverse complement strand
GACATGATGCATCAGGAGATCGAGGTGTACGTGGATGATGTGATCATTAAATCCAGGACCCAAAGTGACCATGTGCAGTATTTGAGGAAATTCTTCGAACGCCTGCGCAAATATGATTTGAAATTAAACCCATCCAAATGCGTTTTCGGAGTTCCATTCGGAAAATTACTGGGATTTATAGTCAGTCGACGAGGCATTGAGCTGGACCCGACAAAGATAAAATCTATTTGGGATCTCCCACCCCCAAGAACCAAGAAGGAAGTCATGAGTCTGTTGGGTAGGTTGAATTACATCAGCAAGTTCATCGCTCAGTTGATCTCCACATGCGAGCCCATATTCAAGCTGTTGAAAAAAGATGCAGCCATCAAATGGACAGACGAGTGCCAGGACGCTTTCGACAAGATCAAAGAATATCTGTCAAATCCTCCAGTGTTAGTCCCACCAGAATCGGGGAGACCTTTGTTCTATACCTGAAAGTGCTAGAAAATTCCTTTGGGTGTGTTCTTGGGCAACACGATACAACCGGGAAGAAAGAGCAGGCCATATATTACTTAAGCAAGAAGTTCACAAGCTACGATGCCAAGTATTCTCAGTTAGAAAGGACTTGCTACGCTCTAACTTGGGTTGCTTAGAAGCTCCGACATTATTTATTGGCTTATACCACCTACCTCATCACGAGGCTGGATCCTTTGAAGTACATATTCCAAAAGCCAATGCCCACCGGGAGATTAGCAAAATGGAAAATCTTGCTCACAGAATTCGATATGGTCTATATCTCTCGCACAACAATCAAAGCCCAAGCATTGGCCGATCATCTAGCTGAAAATCTGGTTGATGATGAATACCAACCCTTGAGCACTTATTTTCCAGATGAAGAATTTAATTCCGTCGAAGTAATCTCGGAAGGTGCTGACACCTGGAAAATGTTCTTTGACGGAGCAGCCAATGCAAAAGCTATTGGGATAGGGGCAATCTTGATTTCGCCCACAGGACAACACTATCCTGCCACGGCCCGCCTCCGTTTCTTCTGCACAAACAATACTGCTGAATATGAAGCTTGTATAATGGGCATGAACATGGCCATTGACATGGATGTAGAAGAGTTATTGATCATGGGGGACTTCGATTGATCATTAAGCATGCTCAGGGAGAGTGGGAAACTCGAGATGTTAAGCTTCTTCCCTACAGACAGCATGTGGAGGATCTTAGTAAGAGATTCAGAGCCGTCGAGTTCAGATATATTCCTCGGTGCCACAATGAATTAGCCGATGCACTGGCCACCCTAGCTGCAATACTGCCATATCCGGGTAATGTTCATATAGACCCATTGGAGATCCAAAACAAGGAAAACCATGGTTATTGCAACACGGTCGAAGTAGAACCCGATGTCCAACCATGGTATCATGATATTAAAAGATTTTTAAAGACAAAAGAATATCCAGAGCAGGCCAACGGAGACCAAAAGAGAACCATCCGAAGGCTCGCCAGCAGTTTCTTCCTAAGTGGGGAAGTACTGTATAAAAGGACTCCCGATCTAAATCTATTAAGATGTGTAGACGCCAAAAAAGCCGAACGGATTATGAGCGAGGTACATTCAGGAGTATGCGGTCCCCACATGAATGTGTGCGCCCTCGCAAAGAAAATCTTGCGGGCTGTATATTATTGGATGACCATGGAGAAAGATTGTTTCGGTTTCGTCCTGAAGTGTCATAAGTGTCAAATACATGGCGACTTAATCCACGCACCACCATCAGAGTTGCATCCTATGTCAGCACCCTGGCTGTTTGTTGCCTGGGGAATGGATGTCATCGGGCCAATCGAGCCAAGAACCTCAAACAGGCACAGATTCATCTTGGTTGCTATCGACTATTTCACAAAATGGGTCGAGGAAGTCACGTTCAAAGTTGTCACTAAGAAAACGGTGGTGGATTTCGTGCATTCTAATATCATATATCGTTTTGGCATCCCAAAAACTATCATTACCGACAATGCAGCGAATCTGAACAGTAAATTGATGAGGGAGGTGTGTGAACAGTTCCAGATCACACACCGAAACTCGACCCCTTACCGGCCCAAAGCCAATGGCGCCGTTGAAGAAGCAAACAAAAACATTAAGAAAATTCTCAGGAAAATGATTCAAACATCCAAGCAATGGCACAAAAATCTGCATTTTGCATTGTTGGGATATCGCACGACCGTGCGCACATCGGTTGGAGCTACCCCTTACCTATTGGTTTATGGCACTGAAGCCGTAATACCCACAGAAGTCGAAATTCCTTCCCTTCGGATTATTGTCGAAGCATAAATTGAGGACAATGAGTTGGTCAAGACTCGATTGGAGTAATTAACTTTGATTGATGAGAAAAGTATGGCCGCAGTGTTCCATGGGCAGTTATACAAGCAAAGAATGGCTCGCGCTTACAATAAGAAAGTGCGACCTAGGAACTTCGAAGTGAGGAAACTTGTCTTAAGACGCATCTTCACGCACCACGAAGAGGCGAAAGGAAAATTCACCTCGAATTTGAAAGGTCCGTACATCGTAAGGAAATTGCTGCCAAAAGGAGCGTTATACTTGGGAGACATCGAAGGAAATGACCCCGAAATGGCTGTCAATGCAGATGCAGTCAAAAGGTACTACGTTTGATCCTCCATATAATGTTAAAAGTTCTCCGACTGAGGTGACAAAGGCTTTCATTCTCGCCAAACACCATTAACCCTTTTGCAAACCCTTTGAGCCGGTTACTCTTCTTTGATTAGCCTGTTTGGTACTCGAAAGTGTTATTCGAAAAAAAAATTAAAAATAAAATAAAATAAGAAAATAAAAAAACAAAAACAAAAATGTTTCCCTGAACTACATTTGACTTGATTCCGAAAGGATACGTAGGCAGCCTCTCCCTAGGGTTCAGTCACACCAAAATAAAAATCCACAGTTCCCCAAGAGTTTAATCTAGGGCAAGCGTTAAGATTCGGCGATGTGTCGCCTTAAAGGTTCCAAAGTTGTAATTCAACACAAATTCTTTTCACCAAAAACCCTGTTCAAGTCCTTCCGATCAATCGGCAAAGATGTTCAGAATTGGATGATACAGTTGTTTGGATCCAAATACAAGCAAATGAGGGAAATTTAAATGAGAGAGTCTCATTGGTGAAAACCCACACGGGCACCGTGAGGCGACGGTAAGCAGAGAAACTAAAAATGAGAGAGTCTTGTTAGTGAAAACTCGCAAAGAGCACTACAAGGCGATGGTGAGAAGAGAAATGAGAGAGGTTAGTTGGTGAAAACCCGCAAAGGGTGCCACTGATCGAAAAGGATAATAGGTCACTGACAAGGACGCAGTCCGGGGCAAGGTTTCTCAATCTCGAGGTAATAGTTGTGATGAATTTCTGAGAGTCGGACTGTTTTCGCGGATCAGGCATCCAGTCCAAAGGGCATGTCATGTTCATTGAAGTCCGCATGCACTCCAGATAAGTCCTTCTTTCCTTTCCTCGAAAGGGACACCTTTTGTTTAAATTCATTGTCAATTCTGTCGTTTATTCTTCTTTGAAATCCCTTTCGGTCTAACTCTGTCCCGAAACTAAGGCAGAGAAAGGATGGCAAGAGTGATTTACAGGGCTCTCATTTGACACGGGTAAATATGCAAAAGGCACCCAGCCTCGTCAGGGGCATTGAGTCGATCTCGACTGGCCACAATGGCCGATGCTGTAAACACAAATCTTGAAAGGAGAAGATCAAATACAAATGCCTATGAAGGAAATTGAAGTGAAAGGTTAATTCCCACGTGGCTAACCCTCTCGGCAAAGTCGAAAACGCCAAAGCGTTCCCGTTTCTTTAAATTAAAGACAAAAAGAAAAAAAACAGAAATGGAAGGCCGATAAAGGCGAAGTAAAATTCGAAAGGTTAAGTCCCACACGACTAACCGCCGCAACAGAATTTGAGGAGCCAAAACTCCCCCCGATACTCTGGAAATCCAAAAGAAAAAGCAAGTGAAAGGCCTACAAAGGCAAAATAAAATGTTGGGTCCCACGTGACCGATCGCCATGGTAAAATCTGGCAAGCCAAGGTCCCCGGGAGTAGAGATGAGACCCAATACCCAGCAAGCAAGTGGTTGAGATCTTCATCAAAAGAACTGAGATCAAGCAGTTGAAAATCAAGGCCGCAAAACCAACCACCGTTTCAAACTAATGAATTGTTTTTTGTTTGAAAATATGAAACAGGTGCAACTCGAAAGCAACCATGCAACAAGCAGGTGCAACCAAAAGAAATTGCGCAAGAGCTAGAAGGAGCTCTGCAGCATTAACTCCAAAGAAAGGGAAGTTTCCTCCAAGAAATATATTTCCGCATGCATAAAAAAAAGATAAATAAAAAGGGGGAAGAAGAAAGAAAGAAAAGAAAAATAAAAGAGAGAAGAATTGAAGTTGAAAATGACCCAAAGTAGTATGAGGCCTCCAATCCCCAACCACACCTGTTCCCGACATGGGTGTACACACTCCCTAGTCGATCGCAATCAAGGGTATACATTCCCTGGTTGATGATTTCTTTTCCAATCAAGAGTATACACTCCCTGGTTGATTTCTTTTCTCGACATGAGTGTACGCGCTCTTTAGTCGATCCCAATCAAGGGTATACATTCCCTGGTTGATGATTTCTTTTCCAATCAAGGGTATACACTCCCTGGTTGATTTCTTTTCCCGACGCAGGGTATACACTCCCGTAGTCGATGCCAATCAAGGGTATACACTCCCTGGTTGATTTCTTTTCCAATCAAGGGTATACACTCCTTGATTGATGATTTCTTTTCCAATCAAGGGTATACACTCCCTGGTTGATTTCTTTTCCCGACGCAGGGTATACACTCCCGTAGTCGATGCCAATCAAGGGTATACACTCCCTGGTTGATGATTTCTTTTCCAATCAAGGGTATACACTCCCTGGTTGATGATTTCTTTCCAATCAAGGGTATACACTCTCTTGTTGATGATTTCTTTTCCAATCAAGTGTATACACTCCCTGGTTGATTTATTTTCCCGATGCAGGGTACACACTCCCATAGTCGATGCCAATCAAGGGTATACATTCCCTGGTTGATAATTTCTTTTCCAATCAAGGGTATACACTCCCTGATTGATGATTTCTGTTTCAATCAAGGGTATACACTCCCTGGTTGATGATTTCTTTTCAAATCAAGGGAATGGACTCCCTGGTTGATTTCTTTTCCAACACAGGGTACACATTCCCTAGTTGATTTTATTTTGTAACATAGGGCTCCCAACCCCTAGTTGATCTTGCTTTGAGATATAGGGTATCCACTCCCTAATCGGCAATAACTCTGGGTGCACCAGTCCCGTCTTTTCATTGCTTTCAATAATGAAGTAGCATAGATTTCGTTACAATAACTGATGAAATTTTCCTAGTGAAAACTGGGGAAGAAAATTTCGTTCGTTTGTTTTGATTTTTGTGCAGATTACGTTTTTAGGACATTGGAACTCGAGACGACCAAAAGAAAAAGTTTTGATCCAAAAAATAACAAATCAAAAAGAGGAAAGATAAGATTGAATCCAAAAGTGCACAAATCGGGAAGATGTGGACTATTCAGGACGAGATTGAAGTCATCCGTCCAGTATATCCTGCTTTGATCCGAGAAACGATAAGACAAAACCAGCACCTGCGACTAATGAGCTTCAGGATCCAGTTCAGAGTCAGCAGAAGATCAAGACTCAAGACCAAGTCTTAGATATGAATCTTGTAATTTAGCAGCTGATAAATTTAGTTAGTCCTTTGTTTTGTACTTGGGTGTAATAAGGAGATCAGCAGCAGTAACAACAGCAATCATAGTGAAACCACAGTTACTCGGTAGTCCTAGCTACCAAAAAATTTCAGAACTACACTGACCTGATTCCTTTATAGCCAAGGATATGTAGGCAACCTTTGAAGCATGGTTCGGTTAAACTTTTCAAAAACGCTTCACATGGAGTATGCAAACGAGTATAAGTCGTTCATAACTGCTCACTTTGTCTTTGCCCGAAAACTCTTTACATTTCCGAGCAAAGAGGGGCAGCTGTGAGCATGTGATTTTTCACCTACTAAATGCTCCTACAAAATTCGATAAATAAATTAATTTCATAGATTTTGTTGAATTTTGGTGATTAATTGTGAATTATTTTTGCATTTGCATAATCATAATTCATCCTATAAAATTGAAAAAATATTGCATAATTAGGTGCATAATCGTAATCATTTTTAGGAAAACTACAAAATTTATCCTTCAAATAATTACAAGTGTTAATTGATAATTTCTCTTTTTTTTTTAATTCACTCGTTAACTAATTTTTCTTTTCAATTAGATATAAAATAGAATTAGAGATAATTAATATACTATTTAGTAATTGATTTAATTAATTAATGACGAAAATACGATTAATTGACATAATGTAGAATTAACGGTTAAATTATCAATTTAGTCATTTATCTAAAAAATTATGAAGTTGATTTATTAGGAGTACTAATTTAATTATTTCATTCTTAATTAGTTTATAATTTGATGAAAATAAGGTCAGAATCAATTTACTTCTTTTTTTAGTTTAATTAGTGTTAATTAAAGTAATTAAGGCTCAATTGACCCTAGGGGGCTAAAATCAGACCTGGGCTAATCTACCCAGGCCCAAACCTATCTCTACATTACCCAAACATACCCAGCCCAATAGCCCCTTACCCGGCCTGTCCTCCACTACCCAAACGACCCCATTTGATTTAATTGGTGGAATCCTGGCCATTAATCGAAATAGATCAGACGGCCAGGAACTCCCCCCATTTTTCAGTATATAACTGTCCAAACAACCCCCCTACCCTCATTCCATCTAAAGTCTAACCCCCCCAAACCCTAGATCCGCCTCCCCATCCCCTTCGTCTCTCTTTGTTGTATAAACAAAACCCTAGCCGCCCTAGGGTTCCGCCGCCCGAAAATAGTCTAACGGCGGCGGATCTCCACCAATCAACCCCAACTTTAAACCAGATGATCCTCACCCTTCCCTCAATCACCTCCCGTCATTGATTCCACCAAAATCCCACCCAAAATCAGCCGATTTCAGATCTAAGAATCTAAAAAACCTAAAATGCTACAACAGTTGACTTTGAATGATTCAACGGTTCAGACCTACATGAGTCAGTTGCTCTTGATAAGGGAAATTGATTCATGTGGGTTTGACTCGTTTTCAAACCCTCCGTAGTCCGGTCAAGGTCCGGCTATTTCATTTTTTGGCGGCCAAACCTTTCTTTTACAGGGTACCCCCTTCTCCTTTCTATGTGTTTTGTGTTTTTTTTTTTTGTCTGAATAGGCGTAGTTTAAGAAGTTTTCTTTTCTTCCTTGTGTCACTGTTTTCTTCTGACTTTATCACTGTTTTGATTACTTTCTTTTACCTGTTCATGCTTGATTAGTTCGAAGCCCCAAAATATATTTAAAAAAAAAACATGTTCTTAGTTTAGACTTGGTTCACACCTGCATGCTTAGGTTAATTGAACCCTGTTTGGATATTGGAATGATATAGTTCAGGTTTTGACGATTCATGAGTTTTAAATGTGCTTCATGTGCTTGCATCAATTGATTGACCATGTTTAGTTTTTCCTTGTATATTATGCTCAGTTGTTCGACCCCCTAACCTGTTTTCTGATTTTTAGTATATTGTTGAATTGATTTCTCCTCAACTCATCTTTGATTTAGTAGTCTGATTAGTTAACTATTAATTAGTTTGATTAGGTATACCCTTGAAACTAAGATAACTAACTGTATAATTGGAAACTAACTCTAAAGATCTAAACTAACTAACCTAGAACCTGAAAATAGCTCACCCAAAATCAAAGATTGATTAGTGAGTTAATCATCTCAATTAGTCAACATTTGATAAGCTAATTACATACTAAGCTAAGAGTTAGTTAATTGCAGCCTTCACTAATGGTTAATTAAGTTGATAACTCAATTAGGTTGATTAAGTATAATGACTCAAATCGAGTTAATCACAATTAGGTTTAAATCTAAAATAATTCATCAATGCTTAAAGAATCAAGATTAGTTTTAATTAAGTCAAGTAAACTAGCATCAAACTAATAATACTTATCAGTCCTAGTTAACTAAGGAACCTGACTAGGTTTAGGTAACTAGAGTTAAATAATAACCCAAGTGAGTTTAACCTTGATTACCCGATGGTAAATTCAGGGACTCCAAGGGGTACATTAGGTAACTCGGTCTAGCAAATCAGATTCTAAGGTTAAAAGGGTATTTTTCTAAAGAGGAAGGTTCGAGAATGGGGGCAGTTGTCCCAAAGATAAGGTGGACAGCTGCCCTATGTACTGTTTCAGCCTTTTGGATAAGGAATATGCAAAAAGCATACCCCATCCTTGAGCTCCCTATAAATAGGATTTCATTTCACATATTCTGCAGTTTCTTTTTTTTTGGATCTTTGGCCCTGCTGAAAATCTGGATACTGAAATTTCATATACACACACACAGTAGAAACCCTATATAAAAAGAACACTCGATTAGGTATAGAGATATCTGGGGAAAAAATCTGGTTTTCCTCAGTCTTGGTATTCTTGAACTTGGGTGGTAGCTGACTGGTTTTTTTGGGTTTCAAAAGTTTATCCGGTTGAAATCTGTTTTCTTGCTGGTCTTGCTTCAATTTCTGGTTTTTCAAGCCTTTCTATTCAAGATTTCTGGGTTTGTTATTGCTGAGTACTGGTTTTTTTTTCTGTTTGTTGTTGCCGAAATTCTCCTTCTGATTACTGCCTACACTTGACCTTTATTTGGTCAAGTTTTCTGCTGTTTTACTCTTAAAGAAGGTATGTAGCCATTCATCCGTTCTCAATGAAATGTTGATTTGAAATTTTCATCTTCTGTTCATTATAAGTTGGTTGTTTTGATGTCTGAAACTCTTTTCTTCTGCTCTGTATAATGTGACAATGTGGGTGTGGTAATGAATCTATGAGTGTGATAAAGATAGTCCTGTTGTTGGTATTTCTTTGCTGGTATATTTTGTTTATTTCAAATTATAGGTATATAAATGTAATTGAAACTCGTAGTTCTACCTCCTAAAAAATAAGGCTGCACTAAGGTGTAGAATCTGACCTTCTCAATGGTCAGGTTCTCTCTATAAGTGTGCAGAAAATATGATTTCAATTGAGTCTCTTTGGTCAATAAATAGATTCAACAAACAAGTCTCTAGATAGATTAGTATTAACACTAGGGTAGATGAATTTGACCTGTTAATGGTAAAATTCACCCCATGATAGTGCACAAGAAGTAGTATAAATGGCTGAAATTCACCCTTTAAAGGATATACAAAATGTAGTTAATAAGGGCTGTAGAGTAAAGAATCTGAACCCTTGTATGGTCTGATTCATCCTCTAAAACGCCAAGAATAGTCAAAGTGTCCAAATGAATACTGGTTGAAGTACTTGTATGGTTGTTAAAAATGTCAAACAAGGTTGCATCTCTGGGTTTGAATTAGACTCCCTCTTATAGTAAGATTAAATCTAAGAAAAATGCATAAAACATGTTGCCTTTCTTTCTGGTGAATCTGTGATTACTTGTCAAAAATCTGGCGGTTCATCTATATGTGATTATAACAGTAGAGTTAGCTCTTAAAGGCTTCTGTGATTAATTTTATATCCATGAAGTCATAATAGAGTCATTAGATAGTATTAAAGGGTAGTGAATCTGACCCCTCCCCCTTCCCCCTCCCTCCTTAATGGTCAAATTCACCCCATAAGATGTTTATATATGTTGGTCTGGACGATTTAGATCTTATATAGTTGGATGTTACTATGGGAGTAGCATTTAAAGGGTCGAATCTGATCTCTGTAATGATCAGATTCAGTCTTTTACAGCGCATATGAGTCCTGTACGGTCCAGTTGGGACTAAAAAATGAAGAATACAGATCCTAAAGCGTGGAAGTTGCTGGCTTGCACAGGAGCAGCAGCTAACCTTGCTCCTTTTATTTTTTTATTTATTATTGGAACCTGTATATTTAATTTAGGAACAATGTAATAGCGTAATTACAGCATTTTGTATATATAAGTACTGGACTATATTAGAGTTTGAGAATCAGTCGTATTTCCAGATAGGGGTGGACGTTCGGTTGGTTCGGTTCGGTTCGGTTCGGTTTGAAGAAGTTTAGTTCGGTTTTCTAATTTCGGTTCGATTAATTTGGTTCGGTTTTCGATTTGAACATTATCATGTTGGGCTCCTTCTATGTAATAATAGGATCGTCGAATTTGTTGTTTTTTCCCAAAACATCGAAATTGTTGAAAATATGTGTTCATAAAAAAAAATAGACTAAACTTTGCACACTAATATGGATCATAAAATTCAAACATAGTGTAAATTATAACTTTGTGTGAGATCCTCCCAGTATTTATCATATATGCTATGAAAGTTTTAATAGAGTGAAAGTTTTTAAGATTGGGAAGTTGATGGACTTACTTAATTGGGTTGAGTCTTTGATAGATTGGACCTAATAGTATTAATTTATTACTTATGGGCTTAGCCTATATATAACTTAAAGAACCTATATGCTAATAATTCAATTTTTCGGTTAACCGAACTAAATAACTTAATAACCGAAAACCGAACTGAAAAACTAAAATTTTAAAATTTTTAACCGAAACCGACCGAAGAAACCGAATAACCGAAACCGAAATAAAAAAAATTTCGGTTCGGTCGATTTATTCGGTTTCGACCGAAATATGCCCACCCCTACTTCCAGTAATGTTTACCATGATAGTTATGGAAACTAGAATTTCAGGCCCATTAATTGTGTTAAATAATTTGTTGCTGAATGGTATGAGGAGTATCAACTCTTTTCCTAAAAAATATCGGATAATCTTAATTTAAGAGGCTTCATTAGTTTACTCTTTTTGTTATAAAAGTTGTTCCTTCACGCAAACAAGGATAAAAGATCTACATTGTATCTGTAAGCAGTATATAAGTATTCATGTATGGCGTATAGGTCGAACGACAAAGAAATCTGATGCCTGTGACATTGTATTTACAACTCAAATCTGCCTCTTTTATTACAATGCCAATGTTAAATGTGTTAACATATCTGCTCCTGGTTGTTTCAGACTGTTCAAATTTGAACCATGTCAAAACTAGCCACAATTAGGATTGGCCAAAAGAGTTGAAACAAATTGGGTTAAAACATGGCCATAGCCAAAAAATCTTGTCCCTTAGGTTAGTAGGTTTAATTTTAGACAATCTTCACATACCTTCTAGATAGAATCATGCCCCTTTAGATTGAAATTTGATAAAGAGTCGAATATTATTCCAAAACCACCATAACCTACCCTTGGGAGTGGCAATTCATGCCTCCGACTCTCAACTCTAAACAACTAATTAAAACGCACATAGCAGCCACGGGTGTATTTCATGTGACGGTGTTGCCGTGTGCTCAAAAAATAACAAGTGCACGCCATCGTGACTTATTTAAGATAAATCCATAAACGTCCTAATTGGTCTTAAAACTCAAATGTTCCTTCAAATAGAAAACATAAAGAATAATCAAACATCGCCTCAATCGGCACTATAAAACCGTCACGGCCATAGTCTTGACTGCTTATCTACACTCGGGTGCGACAACTCATGTCCTCGTCTTCAACTTCAAATTATATTAAAATCGCGTGTTGCAATTGCAGGTGCATTTCATGTGGCATAATTGTAATATGTCCAAAAACAAAAAAGTGCACGCCATCGTGACTTGTTTCAAGATAAATTCATAAATATTAAAAGCGGCTAAAAATTGAAAAAGGTTAAAAAGAACAATAGGTTTAAAATATGTAAATGATTAGATAATTAGGCCAAATATTAATAGCTAAGAGACTGTGCTAGAACCACGGAATCCGGGAACGCCTAACACCTTCTCCCGGGTTAACAGAATTCCTTACTCGGATTTCTGGTCGCAAACAAATTAAAACAGAGTCAAAATTTTCTCGGTTTGGGATTTTAAAACAAAATGATGTCCCAGAGCATCGTCAAAAATCCGGATGGCGACTCTGAAATAATAATAAGTCCCAAAACCGAATAATATCACTTTAATTGGAAAAATTCCCTTATTACCCTCACCGGTGAAAAAGGAGGTGTGACAAGGCATAGTAACGGAATGACGAGATATTAGCAAACAGTGGAAGATCACGGCGGAAATTACGGGGCAGATCGAATCAGGTGGTTATTGACACCAATCATGGGATTTGTTTCTATTATTAGAATTGTACTTTATTTAGGATTCCTCCATTATATATAGAGGGATCCCATTCATTTGTAACGATGACCATTCATTGATTAATATACATATGTTGCTCTATTTCCCTTACTGTTTATTGTTATATACTATTGTTCTTCATTTCCCTTACTACGGATCCTCGAGACCATCTTGAATCGAGGTCAAGCGCACTACTGATATACTGGTTTGATTTACTTAATCGTCCAATTCATTCTTTTAATTCACTGTTTATCAATTGATATTGAATTAGATCACGTATCCTTATAACCACAATACAAGTTTAATTATTACTCGGATTTCGAGGTAAACAAAATTGAAATGAAAAGAAACGTTTTACTAAAAGTCTTCACTCTTCAAATCAAAATTCAAATAGAGAAACCTTACTTTGTCAAACTTAATTTCAATCACTTAGGTTAATAATTAATTTACATGTAATATCTGTTCATTTCGAAGGTAAAACATGTGTAAAATCTACATATAGTGTCATATAACCACCACGAAAGAAGTTCGATCAGTCATGGAAATAGCGTTTCTTAGTCGTTTGATTTTTACTCATAGAATTCTTACTTTCAATCTTATCAGCATGAATTACCTACTTTGTTTCCCAAGATTCTAAAATCTGTTTTTGGTGGATTTTGATCATTTAAGTTCTATTGTTACTTTCTTATCACGAATCCATGCACTTTTCATGTGGAATAGTCTTTTTCTTCATAATTTTTTTTATATTTTGTTTTGGGAGGTAATCTTTAAGTGTTGTTCACTTAAGAAACGCATAATCAAAATAATTAGAATAAAAAAATACAACTAAGGAGAATACATGTAAAGAGAAGCAATAAACACTCCCAAAAAATAACAAAAGAAAAAGGAATATTCGGTTGTATTAGATATCTAAGAGTAGGAAATACGAGAATACATTAGTAAAGCAATACAAGTACGAAAAGAATTACTCTTGACGACTTTCTAACCTACTACTTTAATCCTCGATCTCCATACTCTCCTTTTAATGGTCATGTCCTTGACAAGCTGGAGATGTGTCATTACCTGTCTAATTACTTCTCTCCAATACTTTTTTCGGCCTACCTCTATTTTTTTCGGCCCTACCATAGCCAATCTCTCACACCTTCTCACTGGGGCATCTGTGCATCTCCTCTTCACATGTCCGAACCACCTTAGCCGCACTTCTCGCATCTTGTCCATCACGAGTCCACTCTTACTTTATCCCGAATATCCTTATTCCTAATCATATCTCTCTTAGTATACCCACACATCTATTTCAACATCCTTATTTTCGCTAAGCAAAATACATAAGTTATCTTATAAACTATAAGTCAAATCTCCGTTACACAATTTCTGACCACAAAAATCAAATTACACACTAAACCTTTCCAAAATTTGTCTAATACACACTACTTTTGACAAGATATATTACACGTAAAAGGAGGGCGTAAAGAGGTAAAAAATGTGTGTCTGCAACTTTATGTCAACGGTCAGATTTAATAAAGTTGATCCTATGGTCAAACTTAATTGTTTTTCTATTTCTTTTTTCTTTTGTTTTCCCCTCCAATCCCATGACCAGCTAAACTCCCATGTTCTCTTCCATCTAACTCCATCGTTTCATTTCAATGAATTACTCCAACAAGAAAAAGTTCAGTAATCCTACACTATTAGAAGTCCAAGAAAGTTCTATTAATTTAAATCCAAGAAAATTCTATTAATGTTAGTCCATGGCTTCTTTGTGACATATTATTAGCAAATACGTGAACACCCAGTTCAGAGAAATGCTGCAAATGCACTTTCCATTCATGGGCATTTCCGAAAAAGCTAAAATTTTAAACTTTCCAATTCATGGTCTTTCAGTTAGTATACGAGCAAACAACTGGAAACCCAATTCGAAAAAAATGCTAACATAGATCTCTCCATTCATGGCCTCTCAGTAACATATAAGCATAAATCCAGTTTAAAATATATAAAAATTACAAAACGCTGGATGTGAGTATCTATTTCATCCATCTCGCTCCAATACGATAGGTGACATCCTCGTCAATCTCCACGTTACCTTGGATTATAGACCCAAGATACTTGAAACTCCCTCTCTTGGGTATAACTTATGTATCCAGCCTCACTTTGACATCAGCTTCATGTGTCATATCAGTAAACTTGCACTTTAAGTACTTTGTATTAGTCCTGCTCAACTTGAAACCTTAAGACACCAGGTTGCCTCCAGCCTAGCGTTAATACCGCCTCGCGTCTCGTCAATGAGGACTATGTCATCTGCAAATAACATGCACCAAGGCACCCCGCATTGAATGTGTCCCGTCAACTTATCCATCACCAAGACAAATAAAAACGGGCTGAGAGTTGATCCTTGGTGCAGTCCCATCACGACTGTGAAGTGCCTGGAGTCCCCCCCCCCGCCACTGTCCTCACTGGCTCCATCATTCATGTCCTTAATCGCCACAGGTACACCTCTAGCCTCCAAACATCTCCTCTAAACTTCCTTTGGGATTTTGTTGTATACTTTTTATAGGTCGATGAACACCATATATAAGTTCCTCTTCCTCTCCCTATACTGCTCCACCAATCTCCTAATAAGATGAAGGGCTTTGATGGTCGATCGCCCCTGTATGAATCCAAACGGGTACTATATAAGTATTTTTTTTGGGCATAACTAATATCTCTATAAATTATAATTTAAAATAAGTTTTAATTATACAATATGTAACGACATATATGAATATTAAATATTAGCTAAACTTGTAGTATTGATCTTCTTATAACAATTCTTGAGTTATAATCTCCATATAATTAGCCCGCAAATTTCGAATCAAACAACCCCAAACTATATTTTTGGTTAGAATGAGTTTTATGCATCTGTAATTACTATTTAGATAGTAAAAACGAGTTTATTAAACTTGCCTAATCTATAGTTGTGGATTTAAACTAGAAAATTTCATAGCAACTTTAATCACAATTATAGAAATTAAATTGAGAGCATAACATCTTTAATTTCTTCAAATAATAGTAGTGTTTTTTGGAGCACGCATAGAACTAGGATTTTTTTTCAATAATCTAGTATTTGGATCAACTTAAGTATCTCGATTAATGCATTGGATTACTGGATTACTTGTAGAACTACTGGTAACTCTATCCCCAAAATTTACATGGAAACTATTTACGTGTAATTATTTCACGCTACTATAGGCATGACGAAAAATATGTATAAACAGCGGAAGCAAATAGCCATGATCACTTGCATGTAATATAGACAACACATAATCACATATTATAATCGAACATAGAATCGATAATTAACTTTTGAAGCGTGACCGCGAAAAGACCTTCTAGCATGAGCAAAAACCATCCACGAGATCATACTCCAGTTCTACGGTCTTCTACTGTGTTACCCAAATAATATCCGGAAACAACAATTTCGTGTGGGCGAAATTTCTAAGAAAATATGGCTGAAACTTTCGGCCACCATGACTACTTCTCTAGGTGGAAAACCTTATGTATTTATAGCACAATCTTTAAGGGTTAAAGCCCTTTTCCAAAACCTGTTGGATTTTTTTTTTCACCAGAAAAAGGATTCCTTTATTTTCTATTATTTAGGCACAGTAGGGACCACATGATTTAATTAACAAGGCTTCCAATTATGGAATAAATTTATAATTTTTCGAAATTAATATCCACCATAATTAATTACGAATTATTCCACTAAAAATTCGTAATTGCACTCCTTATTCAATTTTGAAATTCATCCATTAAATCTTATTTAACTCCCCATGTTAAGATTCAGATACTAATCAATTAAATTAAATTACCGACGATTTAATTTATTGATTATTTTCTTTATACTTTCGCTTAACTTATTTCATGTGTCGGATACAAAATCCATCGGCCGGGTTTATACATGAAAACTTATAAACTTTCAAAAAAGTATATCATCAACCGCTAAACCGAGACATGGATTCCATCAACTAACTATTACTTCGCCAATATACATTATTATTGTCCAATTTACAAGGCATATTGACCCACGAAAGAATCTTGCCTTTTAATAAATAAAAATAATAATAATAATGTACACAAAATTAATAATAATTATATCAAGATTAAGAGTATAAGTACATTTAATGGCTAGTGAGTTTATTTTATTAAGTCAATACAATATACTTATCTCTATTTGGTCCGTTCAATACATACAAAATGTACTAGCACAAGAAGTTGGATTAAACCATTCCCATAATCAAAATAAGTTATATTTAATCTTGTGCCACAATCATTCCTGATGGTTTGTCCAATTCCATCATTAGATTGTGAACTCAAACTTTATATTTATAAGAACCAATAATTTAATCTTTCGTGTATAAACTAAACTCTATACACTAAATCATCTATTATATAAGCAAAGGACACAGACTAATATATGATCTATTTAAAGTTTTATTAAAATTGAATGAACAATTATATCATAATAAATACTACATCTAACCAAACCCATGATTAATAGTATATATCTGAACAATCTCTCACTTAGACTTTTAAACATGACAATTGTTAGAATATACTATATCTAAACGCATGGTTAATAGTATATGCCCCAACAATCTCCCACTTAGGTTCATAACCATGCATCTACAACTTTCTCAGGCATTCTTTTACATGACTATTAAAAGTCTTCACCAAATTGTCACGACCCAAAAATCACTGATCGTGATGACACCTAACTTGACCCGCTAGGTAAGCCAATGATCAAACGAAACGAACCAAATAAACTTATAGAAAATTTTGATTAGGATTTATCTGAACCTTTGCTAGTTTACCCAAGAACTGGTAGTACGAATAATGAGCTTCTATGACTTAGAATATACAAAGCTGGTATGAATAAATATACGTTCTGTTTGAAAAATACATGAACAGATTAATAATGTCTAAAACTACCAAGGACACCTGCCAGCTTCTATGCAGAATACACGAACATCTTCAGGGTCAGCCCCCAACTTCTTCAGCAGCTCCGCCCCAATAGTCTGCACAGAGTGTGCAGAAGTACAGTATCAGTACAACCGACCCATGTACATGTAAGTATCTTGACTAACTCCGTCGAAGTAATGACGAGGCTTTTAGAATAGAGTACACAATACAACTGTACAAAATAATAAAATAGTATAATAAACACTATAATGTAAACTAGCAATAGAACTATGCGACAGAATAATAGAATAGAGTACACAATACAACTGTACAAAATAATAAAATAGTACCAGAAAGAATCACAGTTCAACAATTTCCAGCATCTTAACCGGCCCTTTCCTTAGAACAAAAGCCCATGAACCACAATAATTGCCTCAAAACTTTCATAGCGTGAAAGAAGTATTCAAGACATCAAATCTAGCGGCACGACAACACCCTTCGTGCATTTATCTTATCCTTACCATATATGCGTAAAACAGTACCAACCAAATGATAGAAATACCGATAATAGAAATGACAAGGAAGGGAATATGCAAGCAGTAATAATTAACAGAAATTTACAGGCGAACATCGGTAACAGCTAAGCAGAGAGCATAGAATTAATGACCACAATTAGGAAAAAAGCTATAATTTCATCTCACTAGCATGATGAAGGAGTGAAGATGGACATAACAAATAAGAGGAGGGGAGAGGGTGCATGTTCTTGATAATGCAACAATAGAGCATGAATGGACAACATGGGAGAAGACTCGTGCCTAAGTGAGGCAATACAGATATGACATGTGTTCAATCATAACAACAGGAAGTATGTATGATGTTTACAAGTTAAACAAATAGAAGGCATATGCAACACAACAACGATTTAGATATAAAATAAGGAAAGAACAGTGACAACAAGTCACATAAAAACCACAAATACAACGGTAATAATTCAAGGTAAGACATGAAGATATATTCAAGAAAAGATTATCATAACATGATGCATGTCTCTCGTCCTCCCTTGCACGAAAACACCTTTCGTGCCATGATCTCACAATGATACAAAAGTATAAAAGTATAAATGCAATGGCACGGCATCACCCTTCGTGCTTCTACTCACAAATGACATGGCACGACATCACTCTTCGTGATTTTACTCTCAATAATATGGCACGACATCACCCTTCGTGCTTTTGCTCTCAATAATATGGCACGACATCACCCTTTGTGCTTTACACTCTTCCTCACATGATAATGAATATAAAATGGCACGGCATCATCCTTTTGTGCTTTACACTCTTCCTCACATGATAATAAATATAAAATGGAATGGCATCACCCTTCGTGCTTTAAACACTTCCTCACATGATAATGAATATATAATGGCACGACATCACACTTCGTGCTTTACACTCTTCCTCATATGATAATGAATATAAAATGGAACGGCATCACCCTTCGTTCTTTACACTCTTCCTCACATTATAATGAATATAAATAATGGCACAACATCATCCTTTGTGCTTTACACTATTCCTCACCAAGCATATAAATATCAATAAAATGGCAAGGCAGGGAGTATATATAATTTCGAGGAGAGTGTTCTGCGAATATCCCAAACAAAGTTCTCAATCACTGCTTTACAAGCAACAATGTTTCAATGAAACCCTCAAGGGCCATATAATTCAAGTACTTTCACAAATCCCACAATTTATCAACAACACAAGTATGGAATCTAGCATCTAAAAAATATCGGTCATAGCAACGTATTAACGATTATGCATAGAGATGGCTAAATTAGACACATCAATGTATCCTAAGAATTTTCATCACATTGATTAAGCTATATTAGGCTAAGTATCGACTCTAACATTTTACACTACCTTCTTAATATCTAGAAGTCAAGTGAGGCATGAAGCGAGAAGGTTATGAAATTCTACAAGACACAATTATAACATAATCTACCCCGAGTTAACACATACATATACGCTCGTCACCTGACATATGTATCACCCTCGCATGTAGAAAACATTTATAAATAGGAGGTAAAATACCCTCAACAAAGTTAGGCAAAACACTTAGCTCGAACAAGTCAATTACAATACCGAGCAACCCAAGCGATGGTCCAAAAACGCTATCTCGGGCATTCCGACCTCCGAACAGCTCGAAACTAACCAAAAACAACTCAAATACATCAAAAAACGCTAAAGAACCAATCCCAATTGAAAAAGGTTGAATCTTTAATCAAAGGCCCAAAATTGGTTAAAAAGGCCAACCGGGCCCGCACCTCGGAACCGGACAAAACACACAACATCCGATAACCCATTCAATTATGAGTCCACCCATACTAATTTCACTTAAATCCGACTCTGAATCAATGTTCAAAACTTAAAAATTAACTTTATGAAACTTTAGGCAAAACCCCCCAAATTTCACTTTGAAATCATCAGTCAGATCCCAAAAACGAAGATGGATTCATGAAATATAACCAAAATCGAGTAGAGAACACTTACCCCAATCCATATAGTGAAAATCGCCCAAATCCGAGCTTCCCAACTCAAAATATGACCAACTGAACAAACTCTTAATTTATATATTTTTTTCTGCCTGCTATTCTGCCTCGTTTCTCATGCCAAATGATCCTGAAACTCACTTTTGTGCCTCCAATGGAATCCTTGTGAAATTCTAGTCAAGTTAGGCTCTTGAATCACTCAATTTGACCTTATATTGGAGGAGATATGTTAGTTTCAATAATTGGAAATAGTGCAGATTTTAAATACGAAGTCAGTGGCAATTTTGTAATTAATCTGGAAAAAATCTGGCAACCAAATTCTTAGTAAAATGACCATAAAATCCTCATACGATGTCCAAATTCGATGATTATTTTTGCTACAGGTCAGTAATTACGATACAGACCTAATGCTTCATTCAAAACAGAAATCGTAGCTCATCTGTTCAATATTATATCATTTATGCTTGAAAAATGATGTCGAAACATGAAAAACGAGTGCAACACAACCCAAACCTATATGAAACTTACCCGAGCCCCTCGGGACCACATCCAAACATACCAACAAGTCCCATAACTTAATACGGACTTACTCGAGCCCTCAAAATACTGAGCAAAGTAAAAATACTCAAAACGACCTGTCGGGTCGTCATATCCTCCACCACTTAAACACACATTCGTCATCGAACGTGCCAGGAGTCTTCCTAAAGCTACTAAACCATGGTGTAACCTCACTAAGCACAACCCCAGGGGCGATCCTACGTCACCCTGATCCACGTAAGCTCACCAACACAACGCCATTAGAGATCTTTGTTTCAACCTTGGTCCTTAAACCTTAGAACCCCATTTTATCATCCAGAATTTATTACAAGATCCGATTCCCACATCTACACACTGTACAAGTCTGAACCAGTCGTATCAAATCATGACACTCACAGTAGGAGCTGCTGACCACCATTACTGCCCAAAAATAAATCCGGTGTCGCTAATAAACCTCATATCGATTAGGACCTCGTTCAAAACCTCTATACCCTACCAATTATGAAAGAAACACGCATAACCGCTTAACCACTCATCAGATCAATAAGCCAAGAAATTCACTTGCACGATCAGGGCCATTGTCCAAATCCTCAACAAACTATAGTGTTATTCCTTAAAAAACAATCGCAATACAATAACGCAAATCTCAGGTCTAGAAACTTCATCTCAGCCAACACAAGCAACCTTACCGACCAATATCAACAATAATCATATGGAGCCACACATGACCCAGTTCAGTACACTAACAAGTTATAATTAAGATATGACAGATAACGGTAAGAAAACCAAATAAGAAAACTACTAAGCAAATTAAGCAGACAGGGAAATTTTAGCACTTTACTATGAACTATTCTCAACAAGGTGAAAGCAAAATACACAAAATAGAAATAAGGAGCCACATTTCATCATTGTACCGTTGCGGTGTGCAACCCTATCCTATCATATCAATCCACATAGGGTACCCATCGAGCCATAATATTCGGGCTCACCGATCATATGTGCTTCAACATCGAGCACAACAGAGTGCACAAAATATAACTATAGGGAAAATCATTAGGAGCAAACAATACCGAGAAAGACAAGCACAGCTATGGTGTAACAAGCTAAGCAACATCACAAAGGCCACCTTGCCCCTAGTGCAATGAGGCCTAAACCGAGTCACAATATGCGTGCGAAGAATCATGTAGCCCTCGCAACCCATGCATAAGAGAGAAACATATAACATAAACCAAGGCGCGAATAACATCCATTCCGCCCAATGATATACATGTGGCAACAACTGCGCAAGAGCAAGCAAATTCAGTCTGATACAGAGTACACACCCTTACTAGGCTCAAAATAATCCCCAAACCAAATTCCGATCATTCCCAAACATGTAATATCCTTCCAACAGTCTATAGCGACCTTTCCATAACACCTACCATTAATCACCCAATTTTCTACACTTCTTTACAACTCGCGATCAAGGAATAATCTGCCAACAAGAACATTCAATCTCTGAGCCTCACGAATACCAGAAATTTTCCTACCCAGTCTCAACACCGCTTCCCAAATAGCTGACACCTAACTCATACTACATCATACCTTGGAAATGTACCCATAAATAAAAACACAATGTATCTGCCAATAGGCGCTCTGGTGAAAACATATAATGCCAGCAAAACCTCAAACACCGGAATCGTCCGTACCATCAAGAACTCATATCCTCCCCTTCAAAACTAACTGGAACCTTATATATGCAACTTTATAACCCCACGCGGCGCATCGCTTCTAACATGCTAATTTGCAACACTACGAAAGTATCACAGTCAACTCTGAACCATAAGCATTATAACTCCTATATCAGTAGAAAGCATCAATTCCGACCGTGATCATAACTATGATAAGTTCTTCGGTTCTTAGTACCACATTATCAAGTAATTAGAACCCATCCCTCTAACTCAACCGAGTCACGCAGACTGCCAACCCGTACTATGACAGCATATGCCCATTCAAGGAAATAACCAAGCAATCTCCCGGTCTGGAAATTGATACGGCCCATGACCCTACAATCCGATTGTCTTTTGCAGACCACCACTTAGCTCGAAGTCATAGAACACCCCATCAGCAACCCAAGGTACCATATCTTCACAGTATGCCCCAATCTCGCCATGAACTCGCCTTAATCACAATAGCCTGGCCACCAACCAATATTCCCAAATATGTGCTTACCATCCAGACATATGAACCCGCCACATACCCCAAATGTACGACTAGAAGGTTTAACACTGCATCTACTCCCGAGGATAGACAACACATCATGATGATAATCAAGCATCCATAACCCGTCGTAATCTATCTGCAACATCACCAATTTTTGATACATAGCGAATACTGAGCGCACAACCTCACATATGAGAGATCGAGAAGAGTCAAAGTCATAGATTTCAAGCTGAAACAAGGCCGCACGATAAGGAAAGAAGAAAGGGAAATTTTTCCTAAATGTCCTGTAGCCTCCCGAAGATAGGTATGGACGTCATCATACCGATCCGCAGGACTCTACTAGACACTTTCTCATAACTCGTAGAACCTACAAACCTAGTGCTCTGATACCAACTTGTCACGACCCAAAAATCACCGGTCGTGATGGCACCTAACTTGACCCGCTAGGTAAGCCAATTAACAAACAAAACCAACCAAATAAACATATAGAAAATTTAGATTAGGATTTATCTGAACCTTTACTAGTTTACCCAAGAACTGGTAGTACGAATCATGAGGTTCTAAGACTTAGAATATACAAAGCTGGTATGAATAAATACACGTTCTGTTTGAAAACTACATGAACAGATTAATAATGTCTAAAACTACCAAGGACAAGTGGAAGCTTCTATGCAGGGCCAGCCCCCAACTTCTTTAGCAGCTCCGCCTCGATAGCCTGCACAGAGTATGCAGAAGTGCAGTATCAGTACAACGGACCCCATTTTGTAGGTATCTTGAATAACCCCGTCGAAGTAGTGACAAGGATTTTAGTTAAAAGATGCTCTTTAATAAATACTATAATGTAAACTAGCAATAGAACTATGCGAGAGTACATAATGCAACAGTACAAAACAATAAAATAGTACCATAAAGAATCACAATTCAACAGTTTCCAACATTTTAACCGCCCCTTTCCTTAGAACGAAAGCCCATGAACCACAACAATTGCGTCAAAACATTCATAGAGTGAAAGAAGTACTCAAGACATAAAATCTAGCGGCACAGCAACACCTTTCGTGCATTTATCTTATCCTTACTATATATGCGTAAAACAGTACCAACCAAATGATAGAAATACCAATAATAGAAATGAAAAGGAAGGGAATATGCAAGCAGTAATAATAAACAGGAATGTACAGACGAACATCAGTAACAGACTAAGTAGAGATCATAGAACTAATGACCACAATTAGGAAAAAGGTTATAATTTCATCTAACTAGAATGATGGAGGCGTGAAGATGGACATAACAAATAAGAGGAGGGGAGAGGGGTGCATGTTCTTGATAATGCAACAATAGAGCATGAATGGCCAACATGGGAGAAGACTCGTGCCTAAGTGCAGCAAAACAGATATGACATGGATGCAATCATAACAGCAGGAAGTAAGTATGATGTTTACAAGTTAAACAAATAGAAGGCATAGGCAACACAACAATGATTTAGATAGAGAATGAGGACAGAAAAGTGACGATAAGTCACATAAGAACCATAAATACGACGGTAATAATTCAAGGTAAAACATGAAGATATATACAAGAAAGGATTATCATAACATGATGCATGTCTCTCGTCCTCACTTGCACGGAAACACCCTTCGTGCCATGACTTCACAATGATACAAAAGTATAAAAGTATAAATGCAATGGCACGGCATCACCCTTCGTGCTTCTACTCACAAATGACATGGCACGATATCACCTTTCGTGCTTTTACTCTCAATAATATGGCACGACATCACCCTTCGTGATTTTGCTCTAAATAATATGGCACGACATCACCCTTCGTGCTTTACACTCTTCCTCACATGATAATGAATATAAGATGGCACAGCATCAGCCTTCGTGCTTTACACTCTTCCTCATATGATAATGAATATAAAATGGCACGGCATCACCATTCGTGCTTTACACTCTTCCTCACATGATAATAAATATAAAATGGAACGGCATCATCCTTCGTGCTTTACACTCTTCCTCACATGATAATGAATATAAAATGGCACGATATCACCCTTCGTGCTTTACAATCTTCCTCATATGATAATGAATATAAAATGGCACAACATCACCCTTCGTGATTTACATTCTGTCTCACATGATAATGAATATAAAATGGCACGACATCACCCTTCGTACTTTATAATCTTCCTCACCAAGCATATAAATATCAATAAAAGGGCAAGGCAGGGAGTATATATATAATATCGAGGAGAGTGTTCTACGAATATCCCAAACAGAGTTCTCAATCACAGCTTTACAAGCCAACAATATTTCAATGAAACCCTCAAGGGCCATATAGTTTAAGTATTTTCACGAATCCCACAATTTATCAAAAACACAAGTATGGAATCTAGCATCTATAAAATATTGGTCATAGCAACGTATTAACGATTATGCATAGAGATGGCCGAATTAGACACATCAATGTATCCTAAGAATTTCCATCACATTGATTAAGCTATATTAGGATAAGTCTCGACTCTAACATTTTACACTACGTTCTTAATATCTAGAAGTCAAGTGAGGCATGAAGCAAAAAGGTTATGAAATTCTACAAGACACAATTATAACATAATCTACCCCCGGGCATGATTAACCCTGACACATACATATAAGCTCGTCACCTCACATATGTATCACCCCCGCATGTAGCAAACAATGACAAATAGGAGAAAAAATCCCCTCAACAAAGTTAGGCAAAACACTTACCCCGAACAAGTCAATTACAATACCGAGCAACCCAAGAGATGGTCCAAAAATTCCATCTGCCGCGTTCCGACCTCCGAACGGCTCGAAACTAACCAGAAATAACTCAAATACATCAAACAATGCTAAAGGAGCCAATCTCAATTAAAAAAGGTCGAATCATTAATCAAAGGACCAAAATTGGCCAAAAAGCCCCGGGCCCGCACATCAGAACCCGAAAAAACACACAAAATCCAACAACCTATTAAATTTTGAGTCCACCCATACAAATTTTACTCAAATACGACTCCGAATCGATGTTCAAAACTTAAAATTTCATTTTATGAAACTTTAGGCAAAACCCCCCAAATTTCACTTTGAAATCATCAATCAGATCCCAAAAATAAAGATGGATTCATGAAATATAACCAATACCGAGTAGAGAACACTTATCCTAATCCATATGGTGAAAATTGCCTCCAAAATCACCCAAATTCGAGCTTCCTAACTCAAAATATGACCAATTGAGCAGACCCTTATTTTATATATTATTTTCTGCCAGCTATTCTGCCTCATTTTTCGTTCCTAAAGATCCCAAAACTCGCTTTTTATACCTCCAATGGATTCCTTATGAAATTCTAGTCAAGTTAGGCTTTTGAATCACTCAATTTGACCTTATATTAAAGGAGATATGTTAGTTTCAATAATTGGAAAATAGTGCAGATTTTTAAATACGAAGTCAGTGGCAATTTCGTAATTAATCTGAAAAAAAATCTGGCAACCCAATTCTTAGTAAAATGACCATAAAATCCTCATACGATGTTCTAATTCGACGATTCTTTTTGCTACGAGTTCGTAATTACGATACAGACCTAATGCTTTATTCAAAACAGAAATCGGAGCTCATTTGTTCAATATGATATCATTTATGCTCGAAAAACGATGTCGAAACATGAAAAACGAGCGCAACACAACCCAAACCTATCCAAAACTTACCCGAGCCCCTCCGGACCACGTCCAAACATACCAACAAGTCCCATAACATAACACAGACTTACTGACCCCTCAAAATACCGAACGAAGTGCAGATACTCAAAATGACATGTAGGGTCGTCACACAAATAAGGTTTTGTTAAAGAATCTTCCCAAGTTATTTCTGATGCAATATTTGTCTAGTAGTGCTTTGTCGTTACTATCTAGTTTAGTATTATACTCTACAGGGATCCTATTACCGAAACTATCCCAAGAGTGTACACTGAACTATGATTTTCCTTGGTATTCTCCCACTACGACGAAATACTACTAATATTACCTTCATTACCGTACGGTAATGAAATATTAGACACTTCTTACTATAGTGTTCGTTGTTCAAACATCACTCCCACTCGACAAAGGCATATTCTGTCAATCAACGTTCTCCGACTACTTAAATGCAATGCAACGTCAATTCCGACGTGTGGATTTTGATGTTCTTGAACATCTAGGTATTTCTTTGCCTAGTTCCTGTAAAAATAGTTTACTTCTAGGAACATAGTTTATTGAACAATCCTTATCTAGAAAAATTCATTTGTTTTAACAATTGCCTTATTTTCTTTAGGACAATAAAATAAACCCCCATTCGTTTTCTTGAATATTCAACAAACATGGACCTATCCATTCTTAGTTCTGACTTACATATCCGCTATCCCTTTCAGCAGTATTCTAGACAATCCTATATCTGAACATGATACAAGCTGAGCTTACATTCAGTCCACAGTTCTATAGATGTCACATGTACTAACTTAGAAGAAACTAAATTCAGAATGTAATTTGCAGTTTCTAGGAAATATTCCAAAAACGAACAAGGCAAATCTGAATAACACATCATTAATCTATCCATGTCCAAAAGAGACTTATTTCTTCTTTATACCACACCACTCTATTACGGAGTTTACAGTGTAGACAATTAAGATGTAATCTCTTATTCTGATAAGTAACAAGAGAACTCTTTAAATAGGTGCTCGCCACTACAATGAAATTGCAGTAACTTAATATATTTCCTTGGTGCTTCTCCGTTCATTTATGAACTTCAACAAATACTCAAAACTATCTCTTACGAGTATGTTCATTTAACCATACAAATCAGAAGGATTCATTCTAGCTTATCACTAGCTTTATTTCCTTTTGAAGGGAAACATCCTTTAGTCAAATTTCCTTCCAAACAGGATCCACAAGTTGGTAGTGCCTCTACTTTCAATGAACCTTAAGGTCCATCATTGACCAACTTGAAATTTCCAGATTAATATAATTTAGACAAAGGTGCACAAATAAGTTTTACTCAATTATGAAGAACATATTCTCTTATGAGATATACTAATATTGTTTTGTTCAGGAGAGACAGTAATATAAAATAACAAGGTCATGCATTCATGTACTACAAGAGATAAAATGTTTATCAAGCTCAATAACTCAAGAGTTATTTGAAACTTAAGCAAATATCCATCTCTTATTTTACCCAAAAATCGGAGTTAAATTCCTTCTAACAAAAGATTCATATATTGCATCCTTTAAATTAATGTCTTATCACTATCAAAAGAAAAATTTAATAATTAATTCAACAAATCGCATAAAGTCATAGCGGAGTTGAGATAAAATATTAAATAGATTATAATAAGTCAAAACACCGATTAATAAAATTCAGACTGCATTCAATATTTATATACATACATGCATCTTGGAAAATAAATTTCGATGGGAAAAGAATCATTCATGCAAATCATATTATATAATGTTAGAATTATACAATCCAAAAAGAAACATAACCAGCTCAGATGTAGAGCATACTATTATTTTCAGACAATTATATATAACCATTTAATACTAAAATTTCAAACACACTACACATATATGTATTTATGCATTTTGAATAGAAAATTTCGATGGAAAAAGAACTACTCATGCAACATATATATGTAATGTCAGATCATTCACTCAAATAGTTAAAACAGGCCCAACTCATATGGAGAGTATATTGTTAATTTAAGTCAAGTTAACATCATAATTAATAGCTCTAGTTCCATTGATCCAACATATATACTCATATGGAAGTAAGTACATGATATTAATTACTGGTATTTCACCTAGTGAACTCACAATAAATTTATCCGATAGGGAGGAAGACCTAAAGTCAACGCATAAAATTATTATTCACTTGAAATTAATAGTGGAAGACAATAGATATATATTTCTAGAACCACTTAATCATAATTATATTTTAGTTACAAAATTTGATTCAACCCTTAAACTCAGATAGAGAGTTAATACATGTTATAATTAACTAGTAACTATATCCAGTGAGTTCATAACAAATTTATCCGATATGGAGGAAGACCTAATATCAACTCGTAAATTTATTATCTCACCATAAAAAAAAATAGAGACCATAGAGGTTAATTTATATCACCACTTTATCACAACCACGGACTTTTCTCTGAGAATTAAGTTACATAATTAAAAAAAATGATCAAAACTCCATTTAAACAGTCTTAAAAAGCTAAAATTAACGTTTTTCACTACATAGGCATGAGTATTGACCAATGAGATGTTTCTGATAAACCTACCAAATTACAGATCAATGAAGATCGTTAAAATCACAATCTCCAAAAATTACAACCAAATTTGAAAAGTACTATTTTAAGCATTTTTAAGAATTTAAATATGATTCTTATCATATAATAATTCATGTAAAATCAACATGTGTTTTCATGTTCCAGATTAGACATAAATAAAATGATAGAAAGAATGACTTTTCGTATGTAAATCACATTTTAATCCGCCAAACCTCCAAAAAAGAACTCATTTAAATGATCCTGAATCGTCAAAATATGATGTGATTCACTGCATAGCACCTGCATAGCAGTGAGTTCTTCTTAACTGATCGTTTCCGATAATCCTACCGAATTTCAAGTTATTAACTAGACCAAATTCGAATAAATTATTTTTTTGGTGTATTTAGGATTAAATCCATGTGATTTTCATTGTTGCTATATATCATTTCAAGTTAAATCATCATGTTTCAGATTTAACACAAATATAACCGATATATAAAGAATAATTTTTCATATTTATAACAAATTCAATTTAATAAACTGCTTGAAAACCCATCTAAATGACCTCAAGTGTCGAAAAACAACATGATTCACTGCATAGCAGTGAGTTTTTCTCATTAGGTCGTTTTTGATGAACCTACTAAGTTTTAGGTCAATCGGAGTTCGTCAAATTTATGACCACCAACCTGTAACCAAACTCGGAGAATAACCGTTTTAAGCAGTTTCATGAATTAAAATAAATATTATATTGATTTCCATTCTTCTTATAATTATACTATGAGCTCAAGGCGTATATTATGTTCTTCCTATTTCTAGGATAAATAATATCTCCTTTTTTAATAAATTATTCTTTTATTAAACATAAAAGAACCCAAGATATTATATTTTCTCTCATTTCGGTGAAAACCCAATATCACTTCTCATGGATGGAGTTGGTGTTACAGTACCCAAAGATAAAACTCTTTGTCTAGTTCAAACCTCCACCACTAATAAAATTGATCAAGGATAAATTTCACATGGTACATCAAGCAAATTTCAATAAGTCAAATAAATAGATCATTTTAGTGGATCCTAGTTATTAATCATAATGCTCAAACCATAAATTTTCATAATCACACATGTATAAATGCTATTAAGAATTTTCAATAATTTCAGATAAATATACTACTTTGGTAGTGCCTATTTATTAATAAAAAATTCTTAATCCATGTTTGATATCATCTCACATGTATAAATTATTAAGAATTTTCAACGATTCAAATAAATAAATCACTTTAGCGATGATCATTTATTAACCATAAAATCTTAATATTACACTCTAATATAATGTGAGAAAGACAATGCCCATCACTACTAAAAATTCGTCAAAAAGCGACTAAAAATTTACGACTAAAATTGGTCTATCAAAAAAAGCGACCAAAGTTGGTCGCTAAATTGGATAAAATTATTAAAAATTAATTGTAAATACATTAGCGACCAAGGTTGGTCGTTTTTTGGTCGATAATGTGGTCAAAATGTTGACCGGACTGGTCAGACTTGCTTGGTCAAAGAAATATTAAAATTAGCGACCAACTTTGGTCGCTAAAGTGGGACCCAATTATAAATTTTTTAATAATTATATTATTATTTTAAAAAATTATAAAATTTAAATAAATAAAATTCAAAATTAGCGACCAAAGTTGGTCGCTTATGAAAGGGAAAGAAAATAGCGACCAACTTTGGTCTCTAATCTGAGACCCAGATATAAAATTTTATTAATTATATTATTATTTAAAAAAAATTATAAAATATAAATTAATATAATTTAAAATTAGTGACCAAAGTTGGTCGCTTAAGAAAGGGGAAGCAGATAGAGACCAATTTTGGTCGCTAATCTGGGACTCAGTTCTAACGTTTTACAATTATGTTATTATTTTAAATATTTTATAAAATATAAATAAATCTGATTTATAGTTTGGTCGCTAATTTTGATTTCTGGATACTTAGCGACCAAAGTTGGTCTCTTTTCAGGTCAATATTGATCAAAATTAAAAATTACTTTTATATTTACTATCCAAATAATATAAATGTAATCCGTTAACACTTTTGTTATACAAGATATGAATACACTAAAATATACTCTAACATGCTATATATGTAGTTAAAATTGTACAACGAAGCGTGTTATATATATATATATATATATATATATATATATATATATATAGACACACACACACAGACACTTCACTGTAATACTATAACGTATATATAACTTATTATAGTATATGTTAGTGTGTGTATGTATATAACATTTATTCAATACAAGGTTGTTGATGAATCAATTTACAAGTGTATAAATTCCTAAAATAACCCGATCATGTGAATATATATATAAGAAAATGAAGCGCTAGTAACACAGGGTCGTGTTATTTTAGGAATTGATACATATATAAGGCTATCAAAGTGTGTGTGTATATATATATATAGACACACACACACACTTCACTGTAATACTATAACGTATATATAACTTATTATAGTATATGTTGTGTGTGTATATATATATATATATGTGTGTGTGTGTGTGTATATATATATAGACACACACACACACTTCACTGTAATACTATAACGTATATATAACTTGTTATAGTATATGTTAGTGTGTGTATGTATATAACATTCATTCATCACTAGGTTATAAGTTGATGAATCAATTTACAAGTGTATAAATAGCCGTATATATGTATCAATCCCTACAATAACCCGACCCTGTGTTCCTAGCGCTTTATATACATACATATATATATACACACACACACACACACACACACACACACATATATATATATATACACATATATAAAGCACCACGAAGTGTGTGTTATATATATACACACACAACATATACTATAATAAGTTATATATACGTTATAGTATTACAGTGAAGTGTCTCTGTGTGTGTGTCTATATATATATAGGTTTATCAATCATTAATTATTCGTATGTAGTAATGTATAAGATTAATCATCAATTACAATATAGTTTATGCGTGTGTATGAAATTACTCATATACTTAAATATAACTTAAAAAATTACTTTATATAGATGTTATTATAATGTATTAAAAGTAACTACATAGTTAAAATAGTTTAATTTTTTTTAAAATTTAATAATTTAATTTAATAATTAAATAATTTAATTTCATAATTAAAGAAAAAATTAATTTAATTTTTTTTAAATAGCGAGCAACGTTGGTCGCTATTTTCAATTAATTTTTTTAAAAAAAAAATAGCGACCAATGTTAAATTTTTGTTAAATTGCAGGTTCATCCCGAGTAATATTACTACAAGGATAATCACCAAACCCACCAGAAAGCTTTATGATGCCCCCTATACGAGTTGGAGTGAATTCCCATTCACGCTGAAGAGAAAATTTTCAATGAATTTAAGGTATAAATGTTCTTTTAAGAAGTATAATTATTTATATTTATGATATTTCCATATAATATTTAAATTTTGAAATACAGAGCAAGTGTGTACAGGAACACCGGTATAACGCGCAAGTGGCTGCAAATCTTAATCTCAAAGCTCGGAAGCGGTTGTCGCATAGTTTCTAAAGCTAGACAGTTCAACAAGAAGCCTGGATGGTTGCTTCAACATTTATGGGAGGATTTGCAAAGGCAATGGCTTACCGCAACCTTCTTACAGAAGAGCNGTTGTCGCATAGTTTCTCCAAAGCTAGACAGTTCAACAAGAAGCCTGGCTGGTTGCTTCAACATTTATGGGAGGATTTGCAAAGGCAATGGCTTACCGCAACCTTCTTACAGAAGAGCGAAAAAGGAAAGAAAGCTCGCGCATCCGAGAAGGGAGGGTCCTTGCACACTGGAGGTGCGATCAGCCAAGGGACAATAAAAAGAAGATTGGTACGTAATTGATTAATTTATTTTAATTTTCAAAGTATATCTATTCTGTTTATTAACTAAAATTTATAAGTTTTCAGGAAAAGAAGTTGGGGCGTTCAATGAAGCAAGATGAGTTATTCAAGGAGACTCATATTGCCAAGAAGAAGAAAGAGACGGATCAAGAAAGGTGGGTCGAGGGCCAAGCCTCGACTGTACATGTAAGTTTTTACTTTTCATTAAGTATTTTGATTTACACTTCTATAAATTTTGAAATACTAATTCAATGTAATTTTTCTTATAGGATCGTTTCACGGATGACGTGGAGGAATTCATACGCAATCAGCCACCTAATGAGTCGGGCGAGGCAATCCAACTTTCGGACGAGGATGCTGAAAGAATATGGATGGAGGCTGCTGGCGGTGCAAAATGGGGGATGGTATACGGGCTTCCTACTAAGAAGTTCCATCGCTATCACCGTGGAATGCAAGGAATAGGGACTTTCTCGCAAGGCGAGCAACTTCGTGGGGAGAGCCTTTTCGCTATGTGGGAGAGTGTGACAAAGCTCGCATCCGAGCTAGAAGTTTCCAAGGAAAGAGAAAAGCTTAGAAATGCTCAGTACGTTGGCATGCAAGCTCAGTACCATGGTATGCAAGCTCAGCTCAAAGCTCTCCTAGCTTTCGGAGCTTTTCCGATTCCCCGGTCTCGCGAGTCATCGCCAGAGGCTCAACTTGAACGTGAGCGTTCCTTCCGTCCTCCCCGTGCTAGTTCCTCCCGTCCTCCCCGTGATCGTTATTCTCGTCCTCCACAAAATGACCCTTCTCATTACCGTCTTGATAATGAAGATTCATTAGACGGTGATGATAATGATGTTGAATGAAACGGTCCTTGAGTACTTTTATATACTTTGAACTAGACAATAGAACTTTGGTCCTTTTTCGAATGAGCTTGTAATAAGTGTTAACTTAGTTTTGTTAGTTTAATGTGTTAGTTCTATTGAACTTTATACTTTGTTGGTTTTAATATTGGTTTTAATGTTGTTGTTGTGTTATTGTTGTTGTTGTTGTGTTGTTGTAGTTCGTATTGTTGTAGTTCGTATTGTTGTTGTGTTGTTGTAGTTCGTATTGTTGTTGTTGTAATAGGATTTGGTATGCTGGCAGGTGGTGTAGCTGCCAAAATAGGCAGTTTCTGCCAAAATAATATCCAGAAAAGCGACCAACTTTGGTCGCTATTCTATAATTTTTTTTTCTTTGCAATAGCGACCAAAGTTGGTCGCTAATTAACACAGATTTCCAGAATAGCGACCAACTTTGGTTGCTATTTTATTAAAAAAATATTTTTTTTGAAAATTGGCGACCAAAGTTGGTCCCTTATGTAATAAAAAAATTAAAAATTGTTGAAATTAGCGACCAATTGTGGTCGCTTTTGATTAACAAAAATTAAAAAAATTAAAAAAAGCGACTAACTTTGGTCGCTATTTTCCAGATTTTAAAATATTATATTTTATTTACAGACCAAAATTGGTCTTTATATTTTGTATAATAATAAATAAATAAATAACGTAATTTAAAAATAGAGACCAACTTTGGTCGCTAAATTTATATTATTAAAATATTAAAGCGACCAAAGTTGGTCGCTTTTTTTGATACCCGGAATATTTGGTCCTTTTACCTTAGAGACCAAAGTTGGTCGCTAATTAGCGACCAACTTTGGTCCCTAAGGTAAAGGGATCAACGAAAAAGCGACCAAGCCATTTTGGATGCCTTTTAATCGCTTTTGTACTGTTTAGCGACAAACTTTGATCGCTTTTTCCCGGATTTTAGTAATGCCATATAATAACCCCTCAAATAACAGAATCATGCCAATCACAATTTAACTCTTTCTAGTTAGTCAAATGCTTGATGAGAAGAAGAACTAGAAATAGAATTTTTCCTGTGAGCCGCGATTCAAAACTTAATATGGGATAACTGGAAAAAAAATTCTTTCATGAAACTAATCATTACTTGGAAAGAAATTGTCACGATCCGATTTTCCATCGTCGGGACCGTGATGACAACTAATGCTATACTATCTAGGCAAGCCAACATTAGAGGGTTACAATATTAAAACAATAAAGACATAAGAAATGTTACTACCATCCAATATGCGATACCAAAATTAATAAATGAAATAGTAAAACGATACTGCGAAACTAATATTAATGTCTAGCTACCCAAGGTTTGGAGTAAAAATTCACGAACTACTAAGAATTTACTACAAGTATTTGGCTGAAAGAAAATTTATATATGTTTTGAACTAAAGAAAACAACAACCGAATAATAAGGAAGAGACTCCAGGAATCTGCGGACGTCGGCAGATCTACCTCGTGTGTCCGTGCGGAAATGTCAGCTCTAACTCGAACTCAGCTCGGACCTAAAGCTGAATCTGCACAAGAAGTGAGAATGCAGTATCAGTACAACCGACCCCATGTACTGGTAAGTGTCGAGCCTAACCTCGGCGAAATAGTGACAAGGCTAGGACATGACACCACAAAAAAATCTGGACATGTATAATCATGCTAGTAGAAACAACAACGATCAAAGAAAAGCAAACAACAATTAATGGGAAGGGAGCATACAATGGGGAATTTAACATAAGGAGTGAGAAAATAATAAGACAGAAATAGATAGTGATCAACAACAATTTAAGCAATTAAAATAGAAAGGAAACTTGCACGGCATCACCCTTCGTACTTTTACTCTCAGTCTTACCAAATAATAAATAGGAATGCACGGCATCACCCTTCATGCTTTTACTCTCATCTTCACCAGGTTATAAATAAGAATGCATGTCACCCTTCGTGCTTTTACTCTTACCTCACAATATAGATAAATTATGCACGACATCACCCTTCGTGCTTTACACTCTTCCTCACAATTTAAATAAATTATGCACGACATCACCGTTCGTGCTTTACACTCTTCCTCACAATTTAAATAAATTATGCACGACATCACCCTTCGTGCTTTACACTCTTTCTCACCAGTCACAGAATCATTATCAACATATAAAGAGGAATTTCACAAGAAATCAGTATTTCATCATAGTTTCTATCACCATTTACCATTTCAATCTCTACTAAATATTCACAATATTATCCATCTCGGTGGAATCGGATACAAGTCTTCCAACATTTCACTAACAACAATAATCATAGATAATAGGCTTTAAGACAGCAAGAATAAAAAGAATTAACTTTCACTCGCATGTTATGACTCGACCACAACGTATAGGTACTCGTCACCTCACATATACATCGTATTCAACAACAAAACAAGTAACAAGTAGCCACTCAATACTTATTCCCTCAAGCTAAGATAAGACACAACACTTACCTCGATTTCGCAGGCCACTCACTGCTCAACTATAACTTTTCCTTTAGAATTCACCTCCAACCCACTCGTATCTAATCATAATTAGTTCAACATCATTAATTATTGCTAAATGAATTAACTTTAATGCATAATCATGGTTTTCCTAAGTTTCCCCCAAAAAAAAAATTAAAAACCGACCACGAGCCCGCTTGGTCCAAGCTCGAGGTTCGGACCAAAATTCGTTTAGCCGTTCACCCCCGAGCCCGGATATATGATTGGTTTTGGAATCCGACCCCAATTGAGGTCTTAATTCTCCCAAATTTTCGAAATTCATAGTTTCTACCCAAAATCCCCAATTCCACCATGGAAACCTTAGATTTTTAGTTGTAAATTGATGAAAACCCATGGGTAATTGGAAGAAAGTAGCTAATGAACACTTATATATTATTTTGCAAGAAAAAGCCTTGAGAAAATCGCCCTAGATCTCCCAACCTTTTGAAAATAAGAAGAAAAGGGCTAGAGTTCTAATTAACATGAACTTATTGCCCGACCCTCGCATCTGAAGTGCTTGGGCCGCATCTGCGCGTCCGCACGTGCGGACAGGAGGTCCTCTTTTGCGGAATGGGACTGGTCCCTTGGGGCCGCATATGTGAACGGGTTTCCGCTTCTGCGATCCCTCTCTTTCGATGAGGAGTCCGTATCTGCGGAAGAAGGGGAACCCAAGCTTGGTCACACCTCCGGGCTTTAGCTCGCACCTGCGGCTCAAGGCTCGCAGGTGCGGGCACACCAGAACTGGTGCACCAACAGCCCTTGTTAAGAGTTAACTCGACTCGCGCATCGCCCGGATGGTTCCCGAGCCCACGGAGCTCCAAACCAAACATGCACACAAGTCCAAAAAATATCCTACGGACTTGCTCGTGCGATCAAATCACCAAAACAACACCTAAAACTACGGATTTAGCATCAAAACTCATGAATTCCTCAAAACATTTCAAATTCACTATCTTCTCAACCGGACCGTCAAATAAACTCCGATTTCCACCAAGTTTCACAGATATGACTTAAATATTATAATAAACATGTATAGGGCTCCGGAACCAAAATATGGATCCGATACCAACGAGTTCAAACATTAATCAATTTCTTTAATTCCTTTAAATTTCAGTCTAACAATTTTCATCAAAAATTCATTTCTGGCGCTAGGGACCTCGGAATTCGATTCCAGGCATACGCCCAAGTCCCATATTTTACTACAGACCTCCCGGGACCGTCGGAATACGGGTCCGGGCCCGTTTCTCAAAACGTTGGCCAAAGTCAACTAAAATTAAATTAAACTCTCATATTTCACATATTTTCACATAACGACTTTCCGGATTCACGTCCGGACTGCGCACGCTAATCGAGGTAAATACAAATAATATTTTTAAGGCTAACGAGCCCGAAATATAATTTTAAATTATAAAATGACCCCTTTGGATCATCACAGAAATTAAGGTCAAATCCTATTTGTTAGGTCTTCAACATTCTACAGCCGCCACAAATAATCAATCAAAAGCCTTTAAGGATTAACCACTTAAGCAAAACTAACTTGACAAATTACTTCTCTGCCATCAAGAATCCATAACTTGCCTCCTTTTGTTTTCTCTTGATCCAATCAAATAAAAGGCAAAAAGCCTTTTTCAAAAAATTGTCTATGGAATCACAGAGAATCATGAAGCAACAAACATTGGCTGTTATCGTAATTAAAAGGGACGACGACAACAATTTATATGTGTCGAACACAAAAATATTCAATTCCGGACAAAACTACGATCAGAACAATTTCCAATGTTTTACCGAGTATGAAGAATTTAGACGGCAAATTGATTTTATTTCTCAACAAGCCAATCACGAATCAGGTATATAATGGATATACATATATATAGTCCACGTTATCTAATTAGATGCAAGTAGGCTCTGATACCAATTGATGAAAAATATGTATAAACAAGAAAAACAAATAATCATGATCACTTGCATGTAATATAGACAATATATAATCACAGATTATAATCGAACATAAAATCGATACTTAACTCTTGAAGCGTGATCGTGATTCCGAAAAGACTTCAAACATGAGCAAAAACCATCCACGAGATCATACCCTAGTTCTACGGTCTTCTACTGTGTTAATATCAGAAAACAACAATTTTTTGTCGGCGAAATTTCTAGGAAAATATGGCTGAAACTTTCGGCCACCATGACTACCTCTCTAGGTGGAAAACCTTATGTATTTATAGCACAAATTTAAGGGTTAAAACGTTTTTCCAAAACCTGTTGGGTTTTCTTTTCTATCAGAAAAATGATTCCTTTATTTCCTATTATTTAGGCACAACAAGGATCACGAAATTTAATTAACAAGGATTCCAATGATGGAATTAATTTATAATTTTTGAAATTAATATCCACCGTAATTAATTGCGAATTATTCCATTAAAAATTCGTAATTGCACTCATTATTCAATTTCGAAATTCATCCATTAAATCTTATTTAACCCGCCATGTTAAAATTCAGATACTAATCAATTAAATTAAAGTACCGACGATTTAATTTATTGATTATTTCCTTTAGACTTTCGCTTAACTTATTTCATGTGTCGGATACAAAATTCACCGGCCGGGTATACACATGAAAACTTATAAGCTTTCATAAATGTGTATCATCAATCAATCGAGACATGGATTCCATCAACTAACTATTACTTCGCCAATGTACATATTTTCCAATTTACAAGGCATATTAACCCATGAAAGAATCTCGCATTTTGATATGTCAAAGCAATAATAATATACACAGCTAATAATAATTTTATCAAGATTAAGAGTATAAGTACATTTAATGGCTAGAGAGTTTATTTTATTAAGTCAGTATAAAATACTTATCTCCACTTGGTTCGTTCAATACATACAAAATGTACTAGCACAAGAAGTTGGAATTAAACCATTCCCATAATCAAGATAAATTATATTTAATCTTGTGCTACAATCATTCCTGATGGTTTGTCCAATTCCATCATTAGATTATGAACTCAAACTTTATACTTATAAGAACCAATGATTTAATCTTCCATATATAAGTTAAACTCTATACACTAATCATCTACTATATAAGCAAATGACACAAACTAATATATGATCTATTTAAACCTTTATTAAAATTGAATAAATAATTATATCATAATAAATACTACATCTAAACCAAATTTATGGTTAATAGTATATATCCCAACAAGGCATATACAGAGAAGAACATTTAGTGTTTCCCAAAAGAAAAAATAAGGGAAAATAAAAATAATATATTAGACGCAGTGTTTTATTAATTATTAAGAAGTTGGTCAAGAATCCGTGTTGATTCAAGATTCAGTCACAACTATGATATTTTCCTTAGTCAAGATTCTCACGTAAGGGAAGAACATATCCTTTTGTGACAAATCTACAACGGCTTCAAGATATTTTTCCTTATTTGTTATATGTTCAAGTAAGAGCTAGGTCAATCAAATAGATAGCACAGGGTCCTTTTGTTTCTTTTTCGCCAATTTCTAATGTTCAAAAATTAAAAGTCTAAAATTGATTATGATTCTATTTTGAATTCTAATTAGTAATATATCCTACATTTGAATTACATTTTCTCTTTTGACCAATTGCTTTTGCCAGAAATCCAACAAAATCTGAATTATTTCAGACATGAAGAATTTCATAAGCGCTTCCCTTTTAGATCTCTTTTTCGGGCTAATACATCCTAGAGGTGGCAATTTATGGACAATATATGTATACAAGTCAATGAATTCGGTGTTTTTCTGTTTTGATGGCAAATTCGGATTATTGGATGAATTCAATTAAAAAACAAAATATNCTCCACCCACTCCAACCCTACCCCAACCCTCGCCCCACCCCCACCTCCACCCTAAATAGAGATATTATTAATAGTACTTTTCATGTTATAGATAGAGTAATTTTTTTTTTCCATTTCAACAAATGAGTATTTTCTTTTCAGGGTATAAAAAAAGTTCTTTTTTCTTTCATTTTAACAAAAAAAGTACTTTCTTTTCATGATGTAGAAAAAATATTTTCCTTCATTTCAATAAAATAATGTAGTAAAAAGTATTTTCTTTCATTTCATCAATATGATGTAGTAAAAAAGTATTTTCTTTTATTTCAACAAAAAGAGTATTTTCTTTTCATGATATAGAAAAAATATTTTCTTTCATTTCAACAAAATGAGTATTTTCTTTTCATGATGTAGAAAAATTATTTTTTTTATTTCAACAAAATGAATACTTTATTTTCATGTCGTAGAAATAGTACTTTCTTTTTCAACCAAAAAAAGAGTGTTTTTTTGTTTCTTATGGAGCACAAATTTCGACATTATTTTTGCGTAAAAAGTTAAGCAATACATTAGTTCCTTTGAGTTTGTGTGAATTTTTAAAAGAATAATNCCACGAGATCATACCCTAGTTCTACGGTCTTCTACTGTGTTAATATCAGAAAACAACAATTTTTTGTCGGCGAAATTTCTAGGAAAATATGGCTGAAACTTTCGGCCACCATGACTACCTCTCTAGGTGGAAAACCTTATGTATTTATAGCACAAATTTAAGGGTTAAAACGTTTTTCCAAAACCTGTTGGGTTTTCTTTTCTATCAGAAAAATGATTCCTTTATTTCCTATTATTTAGGCACAACAAGGATCACGAAATTTAATTAACAAGGATTCCAATGATGGAATTAATTTATAATTTTTGAAATTAATATCCACCGTAATTAATTGCGAATTATTCCATTAAAAATTCGTAATTGCACTCATTATTCAATTTCGAAATTCATCCATTAAATCTTATTTAACCCGCCATGTTAAAATTCAGATACTAATCAATTAAATTAAAGTACCGACGATTTAATTTATTGATTATTTCCTTTAGACTTTCGCTTAACTTATTTCATGTGTCGGATACAAAATTCACCGGCCGGGTATACACATGAAAACTTATAAGCTTTCATAAATGTGTATCATCAATCAATCGAGACATGGATTCCATCAACTAACTATTACTTCGCCAATGTACATATTTTCCAATTTACAAGGCATATTAACCCATGAAAGAATCTCGCATTTTGATATGTCAAAGCAATAATAATATACACAGCTAATAATAATTTNGCAATACATTAGTTCCTTTGAGTTTGTGTGAATTTTTAAAAGAATAATTAAATTCTCGAAGAAAATAAAATCATGAAAATATTAGGTATTTTGGGGGGAGGGAGTGGGGGGGGGGTATGAGGGGAGATCACATGAAACGTAAGGACTTGGGAGAAGGGAGGGGAGGGGGAGTGGGGATGAGGAGAGTAGCATAAAAAAATATTTTTCTAAAAACTATTTCCTACTCGCTAACCAATACTAGAAAATACTTTCCGGAAAAAAAGTTTTTACTCACCAATCAAATAAGAAAAAAATAAATTATACAACCACTCATTTTCCACGAAAACATTTTCTAAAAAATTATTTTTCATGAAAAACATTTACCCCTATATATTCAGAGGATTCCATGCATTATTGATTGGTTGATCACACATAAAACTAGTACAGAAAAACTCTTATCAGTTGTAAGATTAGCCACCCTTTTAAGAATTAAAAATGTAAGGTGTGATAGTTAAAACGACAAAGGCACTGCGTCTCTAATTGTCTTCACCTCCATCAAGAATTTAACAAATCTAACATTTTGTGGATGAAACCAGTGACACAACTACAAACCAACAATATCACCTTTTAACGCACAAACGCCAGATTCAAACTTTCCTATATGAAAAGCCTACAAAGTAGGTGATAAATATGACTATATACCATGAATTCACCCAACTGCTCCAAATCCCAAAAACCCATAGGCCATATATAGCTCCTCCCTCTCCTATATCTCTACTAAGAAAAAGTCAAAAAAAATTGGTTGCTCTATGCATGGGGAAATGCTTTACACATTAACGGCAGAAAATAACCAAAATAATATCAGACAGAGATCATCAACTAGACAAATATAGACAAATATATGACCTTTTGTATATATATACGTATAACTCGAGTCAGATGCGGACCCAAGATTTAAGTGCAACGGGTCACACTATCAATGACCACGCCAAAATTTTTACTAAGGGGAGTTAAAATATAAGTAAGTAAGCATGTGAAAAAATCAAGGGGAGTCAACATATAATATATATACATAAAAAATAAAATATAATATATCTATGCAGTGTAATTTTTTGACGAAGGAGTGTCACTTGACTTCNCAATTCCATCATTAGATTATGAACTCAAACTTTATACTTATAAGAACCAATGATTTAATCTTCCATATATAAGTTAAACTCTATACACTAATCATCTACTATATAAGCAAATGACACAAACTAATATATGATCTATTTAAACCTTTATTAAAATTGAATAAATAATTATATCATAATAAATACTACATCTAAACCAAATTTATGGTTAATAGTATATATCCCAACAAGGCATATACAGAGAAGAACATTTAGTGTTTCCCAAAAGAAAAAATAAGGGAAAATAAAAATAATATATTAGACGCAGTGTTTTATTAATTATTAAGAAGTTGGTCAAGAATCCGTGTTGATTCAAGATTCAGTCACAACTATGATATTTTCCTTAGTCAAGATTCTCACGTAAGGGAAGAACATATCCTTTTGTGACAAATCTACAACGGCTTCAAGATATTTTTCCTTATTTGTTATATGTTCAAGTAAGAGCTAGGTCAATCAAATAGATAGCACAGGGTCCTTTTGTTTCTTTTTCGCCAATTTCTAATGTTCAAAAATTAAAAGTCTAAAATTGATTATGATTCTATTTTGAATTCTAATTAGTAATATATCCTACATTTGAATTACATTTTCTCTTTTGACCAATTGCTTTTGCCAGAAATCCAACAAAATCTGAATTATTTCAGACATGAAGAATTTCATAAGCGCTTCCCTTTTAGATCTCTTTTTCGGGCTAATACATCCTAGAGGTGGCAATTTATGGACAATATATGTATACAAGTCAATGAATTCGGTGTTTTTCTGTTTTGATGGCAAATTCGGATTATTGGATGAATTCAATTAAAAAACAAAATATTCAAACCCCTCTCTATTTTTAGTAAATATGTATCTATATCCAATGTTTAGGCCAATCTACTAAATATATGACATGTGTCTTCACATACACTATCATTGCTAAATTATAGGCAATTAACCTTAATTTATCGCTTAACCATGATAAATTAGTTCATTTGGTATAAACATCATATGCATGATAAGTTTTTGGCCTCCCACCCTTTTTCTTGTTATGTACCGTGAGCATAAATGATTGTACAAATAGTTAGACATACATGGGGATCAATTTCATGTATGATCGCTTTTTTTTTGAGTGAAAAATAAAAATTCCTACTAATTGTATAGTTCTTATATCCAAACCCTATCCGTACATCTATATATGTTTCCTATCAGAAATAGGATATTTACACTCCTGCTTTATTTGATCGATCAGAATGTGTGGTCTAGGAACTCTTTGATGCAATCTAGATATATAGCAAAGTCAAAGCAGCCAGACTAGTAGCCATTACAAAGGCTCTATATATGATCGTTTAACTTATTACCTTGTTGCACTAAAATCACTGACTACTTTTTGTAACGAAATAATTACTACAAAATTATCTTTTGTAACGAAAATGTTACTTAGTTTTGCCTAGGTATCAAAGAAAGTTAGCGGGAGGAAATAAATGAAATGTTTTCTATGTAATGTATATAAAATTGAGTGACTTTTATGTGATTACTTAATAAGTATACTATAAAATTGAGTGACTTTTTCATTGTAAAAATTAATTTAGTGATTTTGATGAGCTGAATGGCTATCCATATAATATGTAGTTCTATGTGTGTGTTTGGCAATTTTCTATGTTTGGTTGGTTTAAATATCTAGGAAAACATGTTTCTCATCAACTCATTTTCGTCCAATTGAAGGAAAATATTTTCCCTATAAAAATAGGGGAAATATTTTTCAAAACTATTTTCTAACCTTCCNAAAATAAATTATACAACCACTCATTTTCCACGAAAACATTTTCTAAAAAATTATTTTTCATGAAAAACATTTACCCCTATATATTCAGAGGATTCCATGCATTATTGATTGGTTGATCACACATAAAACTAGTACAGAAAAACTCTTATCAGTTGTAAGATTAGCCACCCTTTTAAGAATTAAAAATGTAAGGTGTGATAGTTAAAACGACAAAGGCACTGCGTCTCTAATTGTCTTCACCTCCATCAAGAATTTAACAAATCTAACATTTTGTGGATGAAACCAGTGACACAACTACAAACCAACAATATCACCTTTTAACGCACAAACGCCAGATTCAAACTTTCCTATATGAAAAGCCTACAAAGTAGGTGATAAATATGACTATATACCATGAATTCACCCAACTGCTCCAAATCCCAAAAACCCATAGGCCATATATAGCTCCTCCCTCTCCTATATCTCTACTAAGAAAAAGTCAAAAAAAATTGGTTGCTCTATGCATGGGGAAATGCTTTACACATTAACGGCAGAAAATAACCAAAATAATATCAGACAGAGATCATCAACTAGACAAATATAGACAAATATATGACCTTTTGTATATATATACGTATAACTCGAGTCAGATGCGGACCCAAGATTTAAGTGCAACGGGTCACACTATCAATGACCACGCCAAAATTTTTACTAAGGGGAGTTAAAATATAAGTAAGTAAGCATGTGAAAAAATCAAGGGGAGTCAACATATAATATATATACATAAAAAATAAAATATAATATATCTATGCAGTGTAATTTTTTGACGAAGGAGTGTCACTTGACTTCCTTTGCTAATGAGTAGCTCCGCCATTGCACACTGTCTTTAAATATGTCAGTTACTGGTGACAAATTTTAGCGTGCAACTCTTTAAAAACTTAACGATTATGATAACTTATGACAATAAAGAGAGAGAAGGGTTTGTAATTTTTTATTTGCAGATATAGGAGTTTGGAGTTTTTGATTTTGAGGGACTTGAAAAATAAAAACATTAATTAAGTTAATTATTACCTTCTTCGTATGTTTATTTCTTAATATTTTAAATTCCTAGTCGACGATCGGAGTCTATAAAGACACAAATTATCTAAAATGGCGTATAATTAAAAGACGGCTAACTGTTTAAAGGGCACACGCGTCCATTTCTAAAAGAAGAAAAATTAGGTGCATTTGCATGACTTCATGTCATTTCTCTAGCTGCTAGTTGCTGCTATATCTTGGAATTCAAGTCGTTTTTTCCATATGTCAGGGGATTGATACGTTTGTTTGGTTTGATTGGTATGTGGGCGAGGTGCATTGCATGTTGAAATAGAGTTTGGGCTTTACTTATTTAGAACATTTTAAATGTATATATTTCTGGTGACCAAATCCCTTTTGGACTTGTGCACTTGATATATGTGTGGATATTTCTCTATCTTGGTTGTTGAAGGAATTGATTACACAAAAGATCATCAAATCTGTCTCCTTTATCTGTGAAATAAATATAATGACTCCATCATATTCCTTCTTTAACGCACTTAAAATCTTGCGATTTCGACACACACACACACAAACATTTGCAAAAGGTGACATACCATTACACGATAATCAATTGCAAAAGGATATATTGATTACTGCACCTTTTTCTTTAATAATGTACTGATTAAAGATTTTAATGAATAAAAGCACAGAAAATTCGTAAAACTTGAGTTAGTATAGCACAGAACATCACATTGCATGCAAATTCCATAATTAATAGTATGATCTTATGATATTTCAAAGGTAAAAGGACCAAAACATCAGAGCTAACGAGCAATAAAAGCGCAGGTAATCTCAGTTGGCGAATTGAACGTTAAGCATCCCTAACAGTACAAAAAAAAAGGGGTTCTGATGATATAATTACGTTCGAGCGCCCCTAATGAAGTTTTAAGGAAAAGGGCAATTACATAGAAATTACGGCGCGAAAAGGTAAACAAATGACAAATATAAGACAAATTGAAATATTTTAAAATTTAAACCCTTAGCCTATTTCAAATTCTTAAGATTACTACAACCTTCCCAAATATGAACAGGATGAGGTGATTGTGGGCGGGAGGGAGAGAGTGGAGGATAAATTCACGTAAATCCATAATGCTGCATGTATATGCTTCATACGTGCTTGGTTTTCCTGCAATATATATGGAGCTGCGTGTTCTTCTTTTGTATAGTTGTACTAATAATTGAGCAAGACCAAACAAAATTGTTAACTTCAATCCTACTCATGGTTACCTCTTAAAAATTACTCCCTTCATCAGTTTTTATTTTTCCACTGTAAAATATCTAATTTACTTGTCATGTTTAGAAAACCAAGATATAATTTAACATTTTATACCCATTTTACCCTTATTATTAAGTACAACTAATCATTCAAACATATTATAATTAGGGGTACTATAGTAAAATTATTATCTTATTAATTGTTTCTTAAGAAACGTGTCAAGTCAAACATGGACAAGTAAAGATAGACGGAGGAGTACCATGCAGGGGGAGCTAGCACATGACTTGCGAATTCGGCCGAACCCAATAACTTTGGTCTAAATTTTGTATTTGTCTTAAAAAATTTATTGAATATACATAAATTGTTAATTTGAACGAACTAGAATCTCGAACTCGCAAGTTTCAAATCCTGACTTCGCTTCTGTTATACCATATATGAATTCACCGGCCTAAAATAGCGCCTACCCTTATGCATTGTGACGGCGTTTCGTCTTTACAAACAAATTGTTAGGGAAAATAATCACTTAGTAAATCACTTTTTGTAGATTTATGGAAAAGAAAAAAGTACAAAATTCTAATGTCTAAGAAAAACTTACATGTGTTTTATATGATTATCCAAGAGATCCATATACGGTTAAAATCGGACCCACCCGATTTTGCTATTTGATCGAGACCCAGAGGTTGCATCGAAGGACGACTTTGTAACGGAACAGACTACATCTCGAGGATAAGATATCGAGTCCAGATTTGAGGTATTTACCAAGATCGAGGCTAGTAGCAATCGAAGCCAAATGGGACAGACATCGAGTAAGATCGAAGATAACATGATAACGGAAAAGCGAGATATCCGTGACAGGTCGAGGATCATAGCAAAAATCTCGAAACAGATCCAATCACAAAAGACATACTCGCTAATCATGGGATTTTCTTATCTAATTAGAGCTATACTATAAATAGAATTTCTCTACTATATAAAGAGGAGTTCTAATAATTTGTAATCATAATCATTCACAGACATCAAAGCAATATAGTTCTTTTTCTCGCTTACATTATTGTTCATCAGCTTGTTTTATTTTCTGACTGTTCTTGCACCAATCAGTTTGAGAGTAATCCGACTCGGGGGTTGAGTTCTATTTACACACTGGTTTGCTTTACTTCTAATTCAATTCTGTTATTTATCTTCGTATTTATCAATTAGTATTGAGTGAAATCACATATCCTTAAAATCATATTATAAGTTTAATTTTTATCTAATTTTTAGGGTAAACAGTTTGGCGCCACCGTGGGGCTAAGGATAATAGTGATTGCTTAATACTGATTCCGATAACACACACTACTTTACGCTTGTTCTTGTAAGTGTTTTTATTTTCAGGATAAAACATGTAAAACTCACAAACAACACCCACACATGGTGATAACGGCCTCAGATTTCACGGGGAAAATGACAATATAGCCGCCTCAGGGATCGATGTGCCTCAGGCTTACCTCGAGGGAGTACCAATTGCAAATCCCGTCGACGTCAGTTCACATGTCGCCCTAAATGCAAATTTGGGCGTTGATCCCGAAGGAGCGTACGAAGGGAAGGTCGACCTGGTGGTCGAGGTACGCAGGGCGAAGAGACGATGGAGTCAGCCTCAAATTAATATTTGAGATGCTAAAGGCTCAAAAAGCCGTTATAGCACAACTACAAAATCAACATCGTGCACCTAGTGGGGTCGAATTTGAGCCTCCACCAGAAGTTGTTCACACGGTCGAACCTGTACCGAAGAGACCGAACGCCAATGAATACGGGACTGACCCTGCTATTATGAAAATGCTCGAGGAGCTCACTAAGCGGATTGAATCAGGAGAAAAGAAAATCAAGGCAAACAACAAAAAGGTAGAAACATACAACTCCCTGGTAGACCAAATACCGGGGGCACCACCGATTTTGAAAGGTATGGACTTGAAGAAGTTTGTGCAGAAGCCGTTCCCTCCAAGTGCGGATCTGAATCCCATTCCGAAGAAATTTCGCATGCCGGAGATTCCGAAGTATAATGGAACCAGCAATCCTATTGAGCATGGAATCTCCTATACATGCGCAATAAAGGAATGACTTAGAAGATGATGAGACTGAATCTGTTCTACTGAAGAAATTTGGAGAAACTCTGTCGAAAGGGGAAATGATATGGTATCACAATCTGCCATCTAACTCCATTGATTTGTTCGCCATGCTTTCGGATTCGTTCGTGAAGATACACGCCGGAGAAATAAAGGTTGCGACTAGGAAGTCACACCTCTTTAAAGTAAGACAGAAGGACAACGAAATGTAAAGGGAATTTGTATCTCAATTCCAGATGGAACGCATGGAACTACCCATGGTCACGGATGATTGGGATGTTCAAGCCTTCACCCAAGGGTTGAATGAATGGAGTTCGGTAGCATCACGGCAGCTGAAGCAAAACTTAATTGAATATCCAGCAGTGACTTGGGCCGAGGTGCATAATCGGTACTAGTCAAAAATCAGGGTCGAGGATGATTAACTGGGGACCCCTTCCGGTTCCGCCTATCCAAACACGCCCATTGGCAGAGTTCAAAGGGACATCGACAGAGAACCCCGATCGAATAGAGATTGGTATCAACCATACAATGCAGATCGTAGGAACAGCGACCCAGGACATAATCAAGTTCGAAATAACCGAAGGAATGATCAAGGACAGAGTTTTTGAGGACTTATGAGTAAAAGTGTCTTCGATAAACATGCTGATCCTACATAAGCGCTGCGATTATCAAAATACAACTTCAACATCGACACATCAGGTATTGTGTCAGCCATTGGGAGAATCAAAGATACTAGATGGCTCAGACCCCTGTAGACCAATCCATCTTAAAGAAACCCCAACCAGATATGCAAATACCATGGTACCTATGGTTATAGAACCAAAGACTGCATGCAACTAAGGGAGGAGGTGGCCCGTTTATTCAACAAGGGTCATTTTCGAGAATTTCTGAGCGATCGAGCTAAAAACCATTTCAGAGTCAGGGATGCAAATAGGAAAAATGAGTAGGAAGATCCACAACACGTGATTCACATGATCGTTGGCGGGTTCGATATTCCACAAGGGCCTGTGTTCAAACACATTAAAGTATCAATCACCAGAGAAAAATGAACTCGGGACTATGTGCCAGAAGGCACTGTATCATTCAACGATGAGGAGGCAAATGGGATCTCACAACCTCACAATGATGCTTTGGTAATTTCTATCCTTCTGAATAAAATTCAGGTTAAAAGTGTTTTAATTGATCCAGGGAGATCATCCAATATTATTCGATCGAGAGTAGTGGAGTAGCTCGGCATACAAGACCAGATCGTACCCGCAGCTCAGGTTCTCAATGGTTTCAATGGCAAGTGAAACAACAAAGGGTGAGATCATCTTACCAGTAAACGTGGCTGGGACTATTCAAGAAACCAAGTTCCATGTGATCGAGGGCGATATGAGATACAACGCCCTGCTCGGAAGACCCTGGATTCATAATATGAGGGTAGTCCCTTCAACCCTTCACCAAATACTTAAATTCCCAACGCCAGATGGAGTAAAAATGGTGTATGGGGAACAACATGCTGCAAAAGAAATGTTCGCGGTCGATGAGGTGATACCTATATCGGCACTTTCGTCGACAAAAGGGTCGGAGCCCAAAGGAAAATAGGAAGCTAAATAGTAACCACAACCACCAGCCTCAACCCAGTCAGAGAAGTAGGGAACAGACGAGGACGATGACTACTGGATCCCTCGATCCTTCGTAATCCCCAAGGATTCCGACGCTACCAAATCGATAGTCGAAGAGCTGGAACAAATTATACCGATCGAATACCTGCCTGAGCGAAAGGTATATCTAGGCACGGGGTTAACCCCCGAGCTCAGGTAAAAACTTATTAAATTTCTTATTGATAATATGGATTTTTTTTCTTGGTACCACTTAGATATGACAGGGATCATGCCGGAGATCACTACACATCGATTAAGCTTGGATCCGAAGTTCTGACTGGTTAAACAAAAGAGAAGGCCCCAGTCCGAGGTAGAACAAGCATTTATCAAGGACGAGGTAACCAAACTTCTCAAAATAGGATCCATACGGGAAGTAAAGTATTTCGAATGGTTAGCAAACGTGGTCGTAGTCCCTAAAAAAGGGAACAAACTTAGAATGCGCGTAGACTACAAAGATTTAAACAAAGCGTGTCCTAAAGACTCTTTTCCTCTGCAGAATATCGATCGAATGATCGATGCAACGGCCGGCCACAAGATTCTTAGTTTTCTCGACGCCTATTCTAGGTACAATCAAATTCAAATGAACCTGGAGGATCAGGAAAAGACTTCGTTCATCACTAAGTACGACACCTATTATTATAACGTAATGCCATTTGGGCTAAAAAATGCTGGTGCTACTTACCAACGCCTATTAAATAGGATGTTCGAAGAACAAATAGGTAAATCAATAGAGGTCTATATTGACGATATGCTAGTTAATTCCCTGCGCGTAGAGGACCATTTAAAACATTTGCAGGAAACCTTCAATATACTAAGAAAATACAACATAAAGCTCAATCCGGAGAAATGTACATTCGGGGTCGGATTGGGCAAGCTCCTCGGCTTATGGTGTCAAATCGAGGGATCGAGATCAACCCTGATAAAATCAAGGCAATCAAACACATCACAGTCGTGGAAAGTGTTAAGGCCGTACAAAGATTAATGGGGCGGATACCCGCCCTAGGCCGGTTCATCTCGAGGTCTTCGGACAGAAGTCAGAGGTTCTTCTCACTGCTAAAAAGGAAGAACAATTTTGCTTGGACCCCGGAATTCCAACAAGCATTGGAAGAATTGAAATGGTACCTCTCGAGCCCACTGCTTCTTCATACTCCGAAAGCGGACGAGCAACTCTACTTATACTTATCAGTCTCGGAAGTCACAGTAAGTGGGGTCCTAGTTCGAGATGAGCAAGGTACGCAATTCCCTGTTTACTATGTTAGTCGAACTTTAGGTGAGGCCGAGACCTGGTAACCATACTTAGAAAAATTAGCGCTTACTTTAATAAGCGTCTCTAGGAAATTAAAATCATATTTTCAATGTCACCCAATTTGTGTGGTGACCACTTATCCTCTTTGCAATGTTTTGCATAAGCCCGAACTCTCAGGCTGATTGGCCAAATGGGCGTCGAAATCAGTGGGTATGATATCGAATATCAACTCCGAATGGACATCAAGTCTCAAATCTTAGCAGACTTCATGGCCCACTTCACGCGAGCCCTCGTACCCGAGGTCGAAAAGTAACTATTATTAAAAACGGGTACATCATTAGGGGTGTGGACCCTTTTCACAGACGTCGTTTCAAACGTGAAAGGATCCAGGCTAGGTATCGTTTTAAAGCCTCCCACGAATACAATTATACAGTCTATCAAAAGTTCTAAGTTGACTAACAATGGGACCGAGTATGAGGCCATGATTGTAGGTCTTGAGCTAGCTAAGAGTTTGGGAGCTGAGGTCATCGAGGCCAAATGTGACTCCATACTTGTGGTAAACCAAGTCAACACAACCTTCGAGGTCCGAGAAGATCGAATGTAGAGGTACTTGGACAAACTACAGGTGACACTACACTGGTTTAAAGAATGGACCCTAAAGCATGTACCTCGAGAATAAAACAGTGAGGCCGATGCCCTCGCAAATTTGGGGTCATCGGTCGAAGACGACAAAATTAGCTCGGGGACTGTCGTACAACTTTCAAAGTCAGTGATCGAAGAAGGCCACGCCGAAATAAACTCCATAAGACTAACCTGGGATTGGAGGATTAAATACATCTAGTACCAAAAAAATGGGAAGCTCCCATCGGATCCAAAGGAGTCGAGGACTTTACGTATGAAGGCTGCACGATTCACATTGGCCGACGATGGAACACTATATAGGAGGATGTTCGATGGACCGTTGGCAATATGTTTGGGTCCAGGAGACACCGACTACGTCCTACGAAAAAATTCAAGAGGGCACTTGCAAAATCATTCCGGTGCCGAATCGTTGGTTCACAAAGTCATCAGAGCGACAAGTGTCAAAGATATGCACCGATGATACATCAACTCGGAGAGCAACTCCACTAAATCCTATCCCCGTGGCCGTTCATGAAATGGGGAATAGATATCGTCGTCCCTCTACAATCAGCACCAGTTAAAGCTAAATTCATTTTATTTATGACTGACTATTTCTCTAAGTGGTTTTAAGCACAGGCCTTCGAAAAGGTCAGAGAAAAAGAAGTTATAGACTTCATCTGGGACCACAATATATGCCGATTCGGGATGCCTGCCGAGATCGTATGCGACAATGGAAAGCAATTCATCTGCAGCAAGATAACAAAGTTTCTCGAAGACCACAGAATAAAAAGGATCTTGTCAATTCCATATCATCCTAGTGGGAACGGACAGGCCTAGTCAACAAACAAGACCATCATCCAAAATCTAAAGAAAAAGTTGAACGACGCTAAGGGAAAAAGGGAGAGAAATATTGCCCGATATCCTTTGGGCATATCGAACAACGTCAACATCCAGTACGGGGGCAACACTGTTTTCTTTAGTCTACAACACCGAAGCTCTGATCCTGGTCGATGTTGGGGAACCAAGCGTCAGGTTTTGATATGAAACGAATGAGTCAAATCACGAGGCTATGAATACTAGCCTTGAATTGTTGGATGAAAACAGGAAGCCGCCCTCGTTCGAATGGCCGCACAGAAGCATCAGATCAAAAGGTACTACAACCGAAGAGCCAATCTTCGACCCTTTAAAATCGAGGACTTAGTTTTGAGAAAGGTCACCCTCAGTACTCGAGATCCTAACGAAGGAAAACTTGATCCAAATGGGAAGGACCGTATCAGGTCCTCGATATCGTCGGAAAGGGATTCTACAAACTTGACTCGATGAACGACGAGCAGTTACCGAATAATTGGAACATATCACTCCTCAAACGATATTATTGCTAAGGTATGTCCTTCTCCATTTTCATTTATATTTTATGCTAACCATCTACATATGTTCGATCGACGATCTCGAAGGATCCTCCAAAGCACGAAGCCCTTAGGTCTGAAAGCACGTGTTACACTCTTTTTCCCTTAGACCAGTTTTTGTCCCAAACGGGTTTTTCCAGCGAGGTTTTTAACGAGGCAACCATTGTTCGAGCTAATTTCGAGCAATTCAAAAGTATCCGAGTCTTCTTTATAATCAACCTCAAATACTGGGGGGCATCACCCTCAGATGATTACAAGAAAAGTAATTCGTGTCGACATGGTCTCGATCGGTAAATTTTATAAAAGGGCCAAATGGTCAAATGAACTGTGTCCATGTAGATTACTTGAGCCCTAATGGAAAAACATGTATGCATGTGTAATCTATTGAAAGAAGTATTTTTCTTACCAAATGTTGCATGCCTTAGAAAAATTTACACTTTACAATTTCATACTTATGATCTATTGAACTAACTGGCTTAAGGGCCGATCGCAACCGAAGTTCAAATAATTTACCCCATACTCGGGGACTGCCGCCCAAAAATCAACATGATCGAATTATCAAAACTCGAGATCATAAGACCTTAAAAAGGCAACATTTTATTTTATAGGCCTAGGCCACTCAGGGACTGACACTTCGAATAAGTTCGAAGTGTAATCGGGAAATAAGACCAAAAGACAAATCCTAAGGATACGGCCAAACTAACATGGTTCAGAGACGTCCGAATTCCGTAATAAAAATAGGCCTTCGAATACTTTCATAAACCGGTTAAAAAGGCTACCCTCAAAATGACAAAAGGGTTTCGACAACGTCAACCCTCAAAAACCCTAAGGGGTATCGAATTATTCGAACTTACGAACAATTTTGTACTGAGCAATCTTGTGCAAAGGCATAACAAAGCGAAGGGTTTCGATAACACCAACCCTCGAAAAGCTAAATAAAATACAGAGTTGCCTCATGCTAAGGCATGGAATTTTTTTTATGATTAACTTTTTAAGGCGAAAAGGGAAAAAGCCATTCTTTTGAGGCCATATCGGCCCAATTCAAAATCCTAAGGGCCATTTTATTTTTTGAGTTCGAGAAATCATCCCCACTCAATTAAAACCTAAGGGTCCTTCTACTTCGAGTTCGAGCAAGTACTCACTCGACTACAAAGACTACTTTAGTTCGACATCGATTAAGTTGCCTGAGCTTCGAATTTACGAACAAAATTTTCACAAGGCATGAGTGAATCAAAATTTTTACAAAGCACAAGTGAATCAGAATTTTCACAAGGCAAAATTCGAGAAAAAAAAAGGAAATGTATTATATATATAAATGAAAATATTTACAAAGGACTGATCGGGGTCCTACGCAAATGAAAAAAGAAAAGAAAAAAATACTAAGGCTCCTAATTATGCTCAGGGGAAGCTTCTCCATCGGGGTCCCCCCATTCTCGGACCCGCTCTCGGTGCCCTCATCAGCATCAACATCATCTTCGTCTTCGGAAGAGGCCAACGCTCTAGCATCAGCTTCGTGCTCCTTAGCCTTTGCTATCTCGTCGGTAAGATCGAAACCTCGGGAGTGAATTTCCTCCAGGGTCTCCCTGCGAGATTGGCATTTGGCTAGTTCAACAATCCAATATGCTCGAGTTTGAGCAGTCTCGGCAGCCTCTTTCGCTTGGACTTGAGCGGTTTCAGCATCGACCCGATAGACGGCCACGATCGCCTCTACCTCGATCTTTGCCTTTTCGGCCTCAGATTTGGCCTTTACAAGTTCGGAAGCCAACCGAGCCTCGAGCTCCTTTATCTTCTTTGCCTGAGCTGAGATTTTCTCCTTCATGCATCGGAGCTGGCTTTCGACCGATGACAGTTGGGATCGAGCATCCTTTTTTTCTGTAGAAAAGCGGTCCATGCCTTCTTTCCACCATAAGGACGCCGCCTTCATCTGACTGACCTCCTCGCGGAAGTGCTCGATCCTCTCAATCTTCTACTGCTACTGTGAGATTGAAATGTTAGCCACCGTTCCCGAATCGAGCCCATGAGCTTTTAAAACTGTTATTACCTGCTCCATTAGGTCGGTCTGATCCTTGTGAGATTTTGCCAACTCGACTCGGAGGTCCTGGATCTCCTCATCTTTTTGACTGCAGAGAAGTTTGAGGGCATTCCTTTCCTCTAAAAGCATTTGGAGGACGGCCTCACATTGGCTTAGCTCATCTCGGGACTTGGAAAAATCCTCCCGATAGAGTGCCAAAGCCTGTATGGAAAAGAAAGGGAGTTAGACAGAAGATGGAGGAATATAACATCAACAAAGGAATTAAGAATTACCTGATGCAGGATCCGTTTAGCCTCGTCGAAGAGGTTGGATGCGTCATTCAGGTCGGAAGCATCTTCGATCCCGATAAAGCAATCTCGGAAGGGATCCTCCCCTCCGGGGACTCCGTCTACCTCGTGGGTCCTCAAAGCTTGAGCATACCGAATTGCTTCCTCATAAAAGGCAGGGAGAGTAGGAAAGTCCCTGATTACTATTTCCTCAAGTGAGTTACTTGTGGCATTCTTTTCAATCCGAGGGGTTTCGGGACCGGTCCCTTCAGAAATGCCCGCCGTTTGTTCACTTCGGTAGGGGGCAACCTCAATCTCAGATGACTCGGGGACTTTGCCCGAGTCCTTCTCCATGACCTCCTCAGCTTGAGGCAGGACATCATCAACCACCACCAATTCAGCGGCCTTTGGGGACTCGATGGTTTTCTTCACTCGGGCTACCAGTACGGAGCCGTCTTCTTCTTCCTCCTCCCTTATAATTTGAACTACATCAGCAGGGAGGGAAAGAATGTCCATATTCGACTTACGAACTGGATTTTTGCTGGGCTTTGGGACCCCTGAGGTCGAGGTACTCTTCCTCTTATTATCCTTCGCTGGTTTTGAAACCGGGGCCGGAGTCTCTTCCACACCAGTCGGGGGCCTCATGACCGCATCCTTTCCCAGGCCTGCACACGAGAAAAATTGAATAAGTAGAAGAAAGGCACTTGAATCAAATCATCAAATATATGAAAATAAGGGCTTACCATGATTCTTGGCCTCCCATCAGCCTTTTGCTAAATCGGGCCAACAACGCTCGGTGTAAGTGGAGGTTAAGGCAAGGTTCCGAACCCAGGTCTCTAGATCAGGGATCACACGAGGCATCCAAGCAATTGCCATATCATGAAAGGAGACATAAATGAGAAAAAACAAAGGAATGAAATAATGGAAACTAGTAGAGAAATAATACTTACGCTTCATGTTCCATTTCCTAGGAAATGGCATCTTCTCTGCCGGGATTAGATCGTAGGTCCTTACTCGAACGAACCTGCCCATCCAACCTTGATATTTATCCTCGTTGATGCTCGAGAACAACACCTTGGTAGCTCGATTCTGGAGTTTAATCAACCCGCCTTGATAGAGATGGGGACTGTACAATCTAATGAGATGGTCGAGGGTGAAAGACATTCCCTCAACTTTGCTCGAGAAAAATCAGAGCAGGATGGCTATTCTCCAAAAAGAGGGATAAATTTGGCCTAGGGTTCTTTGATATTGACGTCAGAAGTCGGGAATGACGGGGTCAAGGGGGCCCAGTGTGAAAGGGTAAGTGTAAACACTTGAAAAACCTTCCACATATGTGGTTATGTACTCTTCGGGGGTCGGGATCACCACTACTTTGTCCCCCCAGTTGCAGTCTTTCTTTACCTGCTCAAGGTCTCCCTCGGTTATCGAGCATATATACCTCGATACTCGCTTGCATCGACCAGGGACCGAGGAAGCTCTCTCGATCTTGAAATCAAAGGTAAGGACGTACCCCCCGGGAACACACTCCTTAGGGCATGGTTCCACCGGAGTTTTATCACCGACCGACTGTGATGAAGAAGCACTTTTTTTTTGCGGTACCGTTTTCGATGTTTTTGCCATTGTTGTATGAGTTTGAAGAAAGGAGAAGGTAATAAGGCTTGGTGTTTGAGGAAAGATTAGCAACAAAACCTAAAGATCATGTGGAAAGGAAGAACTTAGGGGATGTAAAAACTTTGAAAAAATAGAGGGAAGTGAAAGTAAAATTTTGATCAATGTGAAGAGGGCCTATTTATGGGATTCACGGCGACGTTTCAAAAGCCCTAGTGGCCGACCACCAACTGACGCGCACTGATGATTTGGGGAACTATACCGACGGGATGTTTCAGTCACTTCCGCCGCTTACGTCAAGGGGATGACGTCACGACAGGTCGACGTGAAAAATCGAAGGCTCAATTCGTTTCTTATTATTACATTCTAAGAAACGAGGGGACTATCTGTGTACGGTTAAAACCGGGCCCACCCGATTTTTCTATTTGACCGAGACCCGGAGATTGCATCGAAGGGCGACTTTGTAACGGAACAGACTACATCTCGAGGATAAGATATCGAGTCCAGATTCGAGGTATCTACCAAGATCGAGGTTAGTAGAAATCGAAGCCAAATGGGACAGACATCGAGTAAGATCGAAGTAGCATGATAACGGAAAGGTGAGATACCCGTGACAGGTCGAGGAACATGGCGAAAATCTCGGAACGGAACCAATCACAAACGGCAGACTCGCTAATCATGGGATTTCCTTATGTAATTAGAGTTATACTACAAATAGAATTCCTCTACTATATAAAGAGGAGTTCTAATCTTTTGTAATCATCATCATTCACAGACATCAAAGCAATATAGTTCTTTTTCTCGCTTAAATTATTCTTCATCAGCTTGTTTTATTTTTTGACCATTCTTGCACCAATCAGTTCGAGAGTACTCCGACTCGAGGGCTGAGTTATGTTTAAACATTGGTTTGCTTTACTTCTAATTCAATTATGTTATTTATCTTCGTATTTATCAATTAGTATTGAGTGAAATCACATATACTTAAAACCACATTATAAGTTTAATTGTTATCCAATTTTTACGGTAAACAAGATCAAGACTATTATTCTTACCTTGCGTTCATTAGTTTAGTATAACACCATAAGAGAAGAAGTTTTTACCCACTAGATACCAAATGCTAAATGTGTTTATATCAAATACAGGTAAATTGTACCCACTACCAAATGCTTCTTCATATCATTTAATAGCTAGCCTAAGTTTCTTCAATTTCGTGTTCATCTGCTGTTACGCATGCCTTGCCAAATCGCAGTTGTCGAATGGTTCTTATCTCTGAGTGCCTTTTCAAATAAAAGCCAAGTCGTTTATCTTTCCATAAGAAAATACTAGTCGGGTAGCTTTATAAGATTATGTAAGCATATAACACCACATGATAGAGACATAATACTCGTGTCATTTTTCCTTAGAAAAGTGTTGGAAAAAGGTTTGCAGAATATCGGGACAAAATACACTAGCTTTGATAGTATTATGACTGTCGTTAAGGAATTTATGCCTTCCACTGCAAAAATGGTGACTGAATTCCTCCATAATTTTATAATTCCGACATTATTCAAATTACAACAATTATTGTCCAATGTTTTAATTAAATAAAAAATAGTAGGTGACTGAATGTAAATTGATTGCGGGCTACTTAAATTAATAATATAGCCCAAATGTCCAATGTTGATAATTAAATGATATAGCCACACTCGGTTTCCCTCTCAAAATTATTCAAACCAAATAATACAAGAAGTGTCTAAAAATATTTCTACCTTTCTCTTTTTTTTTCTAAATGAGAAATAAACTTCTCCTCAAAAGTTAACACATCAACACTAATTAATCTTAACAAAAAGGGCATTGCAAAAAGCCAAATAAAAGAAAGGTTGTAAAACTAGCAAAAAGGTTGCTAGCAAAATGGATAACTTTTGGAGTTCCATTAGCAATTGCGCCTAAAAAATAAATAAAGTTCCTTTTTTCTTAAACCGACCGACCAATAACAAAACAACAGAAAAATTAAATCTTCCTAATATATTGACAAAAGTTTATGGAATATGGATATGAATATCAAATTTGATTTTGCCTTCTGCCAAACAGTGCCACCTTGAAGAATTAATAAAAAAAAGAGAGAAATAAAACGGAGATAAAGATCTTCAGATTATACAATAGGAGTATATATTAAATGTGGGAACTTTGTAGGAAAGTCACTAGTTATGTGGTACAAGTGTTCAAAAAGGATTTTCTATCACCCACCACTCCTAATTAGGTCCCCACGAGGGCGTTGGCCTAGTTGGAAGGGGCGGTTTATTATTATTATTATTTTTTTTTTTAAAAGAAGAAAAGAAAAGAGTAAGTAAATAAAATAAATTAGAAAGATAACTGTTAGCAGAACTTTGTGTTACTATTTCTTTTTAGTAATAAATACACATGTCTAGGATGCATATCTGCAACTGTTGTTATAAGAAAAGTTAAAAATATTTATACGTTATCCTAAATTTATTTTTCTTGTTGCATATCATTATCAATTAAATTCCACTATCAAAAAACACGCTTTAAAGGAACACAAGACAATCTCCGGGATGTCGACAATAATTTAAAAGATTTTGACAAATGACTTTCTCTGTCTTTTTCTTTTTCAAAAACTGATATTATTTTTGTGGACGGTATCTATATATGTTGACTGAGTTTAATTTGGTGCATTCATGATGTAAAATTTCTATTTTATACTATCAGATTAAAATAAAAATAAAAATAACAACAACAACAATAATAATTATAAGTCTGATATTACACTTCGCAAATTTTTGTTACGTTTTCAATTCGTTTTTTGAGTCTATGTGGCCCAAATTACTTGCTTTACGCGATGATATACTTATTTACGTGATGAGAAGTGTGAACACAGTTTGATGAGTTAGGATGGGTAAAATATGAGTTACTAGAAGTAATTGAGAGGGTTTGCATGAGGCCCAAATTACTTACTGTTGGTCCAAGTGAAGGATAATTTTGAAGATTGACAAAGGAACTCAGGCATGAATCATGTCCATCCCTTGTGTACATAGACACGAGCAGATTCGAGCATGCGGGATACACGTGAAAGAGATAAACTTAACTTGGCATAATTGATATCTCCTTATCGAAAATGTTGCATAATTGATAAGGAGAAGGACTCCTTACTCAAAGAGAACATTATCCAAGATAAGGAAGGAGTTAGAAGTTGAGATCAACTAGAACTCTTCCACCAAGGAAGAGTAGCATTATAACTCTAGTTATTTCTTCATCTACCAACTCTATATATTGCAGGATGTTCTCATTTTACAGATATGCACAAACGCAGATGTTAAACAGGAATTGAGAGCAAAATAATAAGGCATTTTGCAAGCAATTCGTGTGTGATTCAAGTGTGCAAACCTGAAGCTACTTGAACTAGATAGAAGAACCAGTTCCAAGTGTCTGTCTTCTATTCTAGTTCAGTTGTAGCAGGTGTTTTCATATTGTACCTTTCAGCTTTATCTAGAGGCATTTGTAATAGCTACTCAAAGTATTTAAGTTAGAGTTAACTTGAAGTTGCCGCAACAGTTAGAGGTTGTTTGCTACAAGAGATTAGAGTTAGTCCTAGGTTTACAAAAGTGTTTTTGTAAATGTAGTTTTTGGCTCAGTGATTTAGTGAAGAGTTTGGAAAAATCCTATTAGGAAGTAGGTCGTGGGTTTTTTCATCTTTTGAGCCAGGTATTTTTCACGTAAAATACATGTGTTCTTTAATTTTCGCATTTACTATTTCAACAATAGTAGGTTAAGAAACACTTCGAAGAACCAGGTCCTTCCATAATCAGTGTAAGGAAAAATTGGTCACCACACACATCACCCCCTCTTGTGTGGTATTGAAGTATAAAACATCAATTGGTATCAGAGCGGGTTATCCTTGAAGAGACTAACACCTTAGGAAAAGATCAAGATGAGTGCACCACCTAAAAATTGGGAAGAACAATCAACTGCTAGGCCACCACTCTTCAATGGCCAGTACTACTCCTCATCTCTTTGACCGCAGAGAAGTTTGAGGTAATTCCTTTCCTCTAAAAGCCTTTGGAGGCCGACCTCACATTGGCTCAGCTCTTCTCGGGACTTGGAAAAATCCTCCCGATAGAGTGCCAAAGCCTGTATGGAAAAGAAAGGGAGTTAGACAGAAGATGGAGGAATATAACATCAACAAAGGAATTAAGAATTACCTGATTCAGGATCCCTTTAGCCTCGTCGAAGAGGCTGGATGCGTCATTCAGGTCGGAAGAATCTTCGACCCCGATAAAGCAATCTCGGAAGGGATCCTCCCCTCCGGGGACTCCATCTACCTCGTGGGTCCTCAAAGATTGAGCATCCCGAATTGCTTCCTCATAGGCAGGGACAGTAGGCAAGTCCCCGATTACTATTTCCTCAAGTGAGTTACTTGGGGCATTCTTTTCAATCCGAGGGGTTTCGGGACCGGTCCCTTCAGAAATGCCCGCCGTTTGTTCACTTCGGCAGGGGGCAACCTCAATCTCAGACGACTCGGGGACTTTGCCAAGGTTCCGAACCCAGGTCTCGAGATCAGGGATCACACGAGGCATCCAAGAAATTTCCGCATCATGAAAGGAGACATAAATGAGAAAAAACAAAGGAATGAAATAATGGAAACTAGCAGAGAAATAATACTTACGCTTCATGTTCCATTTCTTAGGAAATGGCATCTTCTCTGCCGGGATTAGATCGGAGGTCCTTACTCGAACGAACCTGCCCATCCAACCTCGATATTTATCCTCGTTGATGTTCGAGAACAACACCTTGGTAGCTCGATGCTGGAGTTTAATCAACCCGCCTCGATAGAGACGGGGACTGTACAATCTAATGAGATGGTCGAGGGTGAAAGACATCTCCTCAACTTTGCTCGAGAAAAATCAGAGCAGGATGACTATTCTCCAAAAAGAGGGATAAATTTGGCCTAGGGTTATTTGATATTGACGTCAGAAGTCGGCAATGACGGGGTCAAGGGGGCCCAGTGTGAAAGGGTAAGTGTAAACACTTAAAAAACCTTCCACATATGTGCTAGTCCACCACTCTTCAATGGCCAGTACTACTCCTGGTGGAAAAATAGAATGAGAGACCACATCATAGGAGAAGACTATGAGCTATGGACATTTCACTGATCGTCCCCTAGCTACCATGAATAAGAATGTTGAAGGAGTAGATCTGCCAAAAACAAGAGCTGACTGCACTGCTGAGGACTTGAGGAAATGGGAGAAGGATGCCAAGGCCAAGAAATGGCTTGTGTGTGGACTTGGTCCGGACGAGTACATCAGAATTCAAAGCTGTACTACTGCTAAGGAAATTTTGGACACTTTACAAGTGGATCGTGAAGGAACACCTCAAGTGAAGAGGTCCAGAGGAACTCTACTATATTCTCAATATGAAAATTTCATTATGAAGGAAAGGGAAACCATCCAAGAGATATATACAAGGTTCACCACATTGACAAATGCACTTAAATCTCTTGGAAGGATTCTTCTTGAAGAAGACAAAGTTGAGAAGATTCTGACAAGGATTCTGCCAGTCTCCTGGGAAAGCAAAATCACTGCAATTCAGGAATCAAAGAACATTGCAACTCTTAAGTTGGATGAGCTGATTGGAAATCTCACTGCTTATGAACTTAGAAAGAAAACCATGGATGTACCCAAGAAGGAAAGGAGCCTGACACTCAGAATCACTGAAGGTTCTGATCTAGAGGACGATGCGATGGCTATGATCACAAAGGACTTCAAGAAGTACCTAAGGAGAGGAAAGGGTTCTTCAAGAAGTGGAAACTACAACAAACCAAGGGTCCTGAAAAACAGACCAATGAGGGTTGCTACAAGTGTGGGAAGACTGATCATCACATCAAGAACTACCCTCAATGGGAAATTGAATGGAAGAAGGAAAAATCTGAACTAAGAAACAGGAAGAAGGAACAAGTTCATCCCAAGAAAACAAAGGATCAACAAAGGATATGGTTGCTGCTTGGGAAGAAAGCTCAGATGATGACTCAGATGATGAAAATGGAGATGAACAAGCACTTATGGCAATTGGAGAATCCGATGAGGAATCTGAGGTAGGTATAATTCATCTCAAAGACAAGATTAAGTTTTTGTCTAAAGAAAAACAATCTGAGTTACTTCTAGATTTCATTGATGAATCTGAGGATATAAACAATGAAAAGGAACAACTATCTAAGGAATGTGTGATTTTAAAATCAAAGTGTAAGAACTTGGAACTCAGAGTTAGTGAGACTGTAAGTGAGAATACTGCACTAAAGAACCAGGTTCATGCATTTGAAGCAAATGTCCTATAACTAAAATCTATAAATTTAAAACTGAAATTAGGAACTAGTAAGAAGACAGCTGACTGCACACAACTCACTCTAGAGGAAAATATAGGCAAACTGAAATATGAGTTGTATAAGAAGGATGAGCAGGCAAGAGTCTTGAAGGAGGATCTATACAAGATCAAGCATGAACTAGACAGAACCTGTAAATGGAACAGGTTCTCTAATGCTCTTTCACAGCTACAGGAACATCATAGTAGCAAAGAAGAGGACTTGGATTTGGGAATCAACAACCTAAATAGGATCCCAAAAGCAAGTACCTCACTCTTCCTGAGAACAAGATTTGTACTCACTGTGGTAAAACAGTTCACTATAAAAGTGAATGTAATGCAAAAGAAAAGGAAAGCCAAAAGAACAAAAAAATTGTTCAAGGGAAGAATTGGCTACCAAGTTGGGCTAAAAAGAATTTAATTCATCCTTTTGCCTATAGAAAGGGACTCAAACTCGTTTGGGTTCCTAAGACTAACCCATGATTTCCATTTACAGGTTCAAGTGAAGGAGAGCGGCCAAATATGGTACATGGATAGTGGTTGCTCAAAGCACTTGACAGGAAGCAAGGACCAGCTCCTTTCACTTGAGGACATCAAAGGAGGTAATGTCTCCTTTGGAAATGGGAAGAAATGTGAGATCATTGGGGTTGATAAGGTAGGTAAGACTTAATCTCACTCTATTGAGAATGTCTACTTGATAGACGACTTAAAATACAGTCTAATTAGTGTATCACAACTGTGTGATAGAGGTAACTTGGTAGCATTCACCTCTACTAAATGTTTTGTGATTAATCTTACCACTGACAAGATTATTTTGTAGGGAAAAAGAGTGAACAATATATATATATATATATATATTGTAGATCTGTCCACACTTTCAGAAAATGAACTCACTTGCTTAAGTGTGTTGGATAATAATCCCCTCCTTCTGCATAAGAGACTTGAACATGTAAGTCTAAGTCAACTCAACAAATTAGTCTCTAAGGACTTGGTGATAGGACTGCCTAACATTAAGTTCAAGGAAGACAAAGTTTGTGAGGCTTGTGCAAGGGGAAGCAGGTAAGATCCTCTTTTAAATGCAAGAAAGTCGTAAGTGTCACCAAAACGATGGTATTGGTCCATATGGATCTCTGTGGTCCAATGAGAACATTAAGCAGAGGTGGTAAAAGATATGTGATGGTGCTTGTTAATGATTACTCTAGGTTTACTTGGACACTGTTTTTAACATCTAAAGATGAAGCATTTGACATGTTCACTTCTTTTGTTAGAAAAACTCAGAAACAACTAGGTAATCAACTTGCATCAGTTAGGTCTGATCATGACACTGAATTTGAAAATGCTAAATTTTCTTAATTTTGTGATGAGCATGGCATAGATTATAATTTTTCTGCTCCTAGGATTCCACAACAAAATGTACTAGTTGAAAGAAAGAATAGGACACTTGAAGATATGGCTAGGACTAGGCTTCTTTCTAGTAAACTTCCTCATAGCTTCTGGGCAGAAGCTATAAATACTGCATGCTATATCATAAATAGGTGCATGACTAGACCTCTTGTAGAGAAGACTCCCTATGAGTTACTTAAAGGGAGAAAACCAAATATATCCCATCTTAGGGCATTTGGATGCAAGTGCTTTGTGCACAATAATGGTAAAGATTCCCTAGGTAAGTTTGATCCTAGAAGTGATGAGGGAGTATTCTTGGAATATTCTTCACATAGTAAATCTTATAAGGTCTATAACAAAAGAACTATGTGTGTTGAAGAAAGTGTTCATATGGTTTTTGATAAAACTAACATCCTTTCTGAGAGACAGGAACATGATGATGAAGCAATTGGGCTGGTAAGAAACTTAAATGAAGCCACAACCTAGACTGAAGCTGCACCGGAAGAAGGAACTAGTGATGGAATAGGTCCATCCACCTAGAGCAACATGACAGGGGAAATAGAACAAAGAGTAAATGATCCTCAAACTTCAATGGAACCTGTTCCACAACAACAAAACACTGAAGGAACATCAAGGGGAAACCAGTTGGTTGTGAGACCTTACAAATATCAAATTTCTCATCCCATTGAGAATACCATTACTCTTCCAACCTCTAGAATCAAAACCAGATCTTCATTAAAGAATCTTTGTGCTTTTGATGCTTTCCTATCTCTTATTGAACCTAAAAATGTGCTGAGGTTTGCAGAATGCTGACTGGGTAAATTCAATGCAAGATGAACTCAACCAATTTGAAAGGAGTCAAGTTTGGCATATGGTACCAAGACCCCTGGACAGATCAGTAATTGGCACAAAGTGGGTCCTCAGAAACAAACTTGATGAAGATGGAACAGTTACAAGGAACAAGGCAAGATTGGTGGTTCAAGGATACAGTCAGGAGGAAGGCATAGACTATGATGAAACTTTTGCTCCAGTTGAAAGGCTGGAAGTAATAAGACTCCTTATAGACTTTGCTGCTTACATGGAATTCACTCTTCACCAGAGGATGTATAGAGTTCCTTCCTCAATGGCCATCTAAAGGAAGAAGTGTTTGTCAAGAAACCTCCGGGGTTTGAAAATAAGAAAAATCCTGATCATGTGTACAAACTTGATAAAGCACTTTATGGACTCAAGCAGGCCCCAAGAGCATGGTATGAAAGATTATCAAATTTTGCTTGAGCATGACTACAAGAGAGGTAAAATTGACAATACTTTATTCTTGAAAGAGAAATGTAAAGATCTCTTGGTAGTTCAGATATATGTTGATGATATAATCTTTGGAGCAACTGTTGATAAGCTAAGTAAAGAATTTGCTAAACTAATGAGGAGTGAATTTGAAATGAGCATGATAGGTGAGCTTAATTTATTTTTAGGCTTGCAAATTAAACAAAATTCAAATGGAACTATGATCCATCAGCAGAAGTATGTAAAAGAGTTGTTTAAAAGGTTTAAAAATGGAAGATTCCAAAGAAATTGACACTCCTATTGCAACAACTACAAAGATGGATATAGATGGACCTGGTTCATCTGTCGATCAGAAGTTGTATATGGGAATGATTGGCTCATTGTTGTATCTCACTTCTAGTAGACCTGCTATTATTTTCAGTGTAGGCTTTTGTGCAAGATTTCAAGCAAATTCAAAGGAGTCTCATTTGACTGCTGTCAAGAGAATTTTGAGATATCTAAAAGGCACCACTGATCTTTGTCTTTGGTATCCAAAAGGTAGTAATTTCAATCTTGTGGGATATGGTGATGCTGATTATGCATGTTTTCTTGTGGATAAAAGAGCACTTCAGGTATGACACACTTTCTTGACTCATGTTTTATGTCTTGGGCCACCAAAAAGAAAAATTCAGTGGCCTTATCTACTGCTGAAGCTGAGTATGTTGCTGCTATTTCATGTTGTGCTCAATTGTTGTGGATCAAATAACAATTAATGGACTTTGGCATTGATGTTGGTTGTATCCCCATATTTGTGATAACACTAGTGCAATTAGTATGACCAAGAATCCGGTTCATCACAAAAGAACTAAGCACATAAATGTTAGGCATCACTTTTTGTGGGATAATTATGAAAAGGGGATGATCACTGTGGAATTTTGTGCTACTAACAAGCAAATAGATGACATCTTCACAAAAGCTCTAAGTAGAGATCACTTTGAAAGGAACATATTAGAATTAGGGATGATTAAGATCACCCAAAAGGACCGGTTCAGAATCTACAATATCTTTTTTGGTTAGAAAATCTGGAACTTGTGTGTATAACTAGATTAATTTTTGCTTAGTCTCATACTGTAAATAGTATACTCTTGTGCCATGTGTTAAAATGACTCATTAATCTCTAATGATATTTTCTCTATTTGGGAAATTTAGACATGCACAAGAGGATTCTCAGTGAAAAACATGGTTCATCAATGCTGGTTCATATAGATAACACGATATATTTTCTACACTCTGAACAATTTGTAATAATAATATTTGAATCATGAGCAGAGTCCTACCTAAGTCCAAATTTCTCTTAAAATTATCCAGTTAAATTGATCCAGTTCCGTTCAAAAGAATCCTAACCAAATTAAATCACCTAGATTCTAGAAATCACCTAGATTCTAGGGAAGACTCCACCGTCTATTCAAAATTGACATTTCAGTTTTATTAGGCTTCTAAAAGACTGATGAGCCTGCCGTTACCCATTAATTACCCCTCCTTTTAAATTGATCATCATCATCTCTCTTCCTCCAAAGTTCAATCTACCTATCTTCTTTCTTCCGGAACCAAGCACAATATGACTAACCCTTCTGATAACCCTGATACACCCCAACCATGCTCCTCATCTTCAAGTACCCCTCAGCCTAAGAAAAGAAGAATAAAAATGCTTGCTCGCAAGACTGTGGCTGGAAGTGTGTTATCAAAGAAATTAAACGCACAATTAAAAGCTAGCCAAGCCCAAAAACCCCAAAACTATGACGACTCCTTCAAGTCTGCGATTGAAGGGGAAAAAACTGGGTCTTCTGATATTGAGCAAGTAACCTCTGGCCCAAATACTACTACTGAGGTCATTTCTGAGTTGGCTGAAAATCTGGAGAATAGGTTTATATTTGTTGGATCTGTTGTGGATGTAGAAACGTCTGAGTCAAGAAGGAGAGGTGGTAAAAATAAAAAAGAAAAAGAAAAAGAGAGTGAGGGTGTTCGAAGTGAAGAAAGGGGAATGGGGAAAAGAGTGGTTGATTCTTCACCCACTTCTGAAACAGGTAGAATGGCTATTTGTGGAGCAGAATCAGGTAAAATGGAGGACAGTGTCAAGAAAACAAGGGAAAGTGGATCTAGAGAAGCCGTTGAAGGGCTGGTTAAACTTGGGAAAAATATAAATGAACCTGGTTCATCAGTTGAAGAAACCCTCGCAGATTTATTGAAGAAAGTAGGTGACAACTACAACCCCAATAAGAAGAGAACTCCCAAGACTAAAACACCTGGCACTGCTAGGGCTAACAAGAAAAGGAAGGCTGCCCCTTCTGACACTACTGAAATTCCTCCCACAAGAGTAAGAACCACAGGAAGTAAACAAAAGCAGAGTGAGGAAGAGTTGCAGTGAGCCTTAGAAGAAAGCAAAAAGAAAAGGATGGACAAAGGGAATAAAAAAGTGGGAGAGCCTGTTGAGGTTGTTGATGTGGATGAGATGAACCTGGTCCATCAAGATGAAGATGTGATTACTGAGGTGGATGTTCAGACTCCCAAACCCAAGAAAGCCAAGACTTCTACTAAGAAGTCTACTTCTATGTCAAAGTCTGCTAAACCATCCACCCTAGCAAAAAGGACCACGTCTGCAGTGAAAGACAAATAAGTAAAAATTGTTGAAGAAGAGGATTGGAGTGGAGAAGGGGAAGATAAATCAGACACTAAAAAGGACATGATGGCCAAGTTTGGAAAAAGAACTATTTTGAAGGGTAGACTCCTCAAGGATTTGGAGGAGGAAGGGATGGTGCTGCTTCTGGAGAAACTAGAAGTGCAAGGTTGGAAGGTTGGAAGGACATGGTCCTTCAGATGGATGGTAGATTGGCAAGAGGTGAAATTATTGAGTTTATGGAAAATGTTGAAGTGAAGGATGGAAGGGTTACCAGCCTGGTGAAAGGGTGCAAATTTCTTTCAACGAAAAGGAGCTGGGTGAAATTCTAGGCATACCTGCTGAGGGGTACAATGACTACACAAAGTTGAAATGGCTAAGCCTAGAAAACCTTCCCACTGCCCTTGCCATCACCAGAAAATTCAGTGACAATGAGGAGGAAAGTGAGCCCAAGGTTGTGAACAAGAGTGAGATGAATCAACTCGGCAAGGTGCTATTCGAATTCATCAACAAGTGCGTTCTGCCTAGGCAGGAAAGGAGACACATTTCCAACTTCATGGACTTGGTTTTGATGGAATTCTTGGATAGTGGGAGGCAGATCAACTGTCTTGGATTTGTAATCCAGCTCCTTGATAGGGTTATCAATGGTTCCAAAGCCATGCTATTCCCTATGGCTTCATTCTCACTGCTGTGCTTGCACATTGTAAGGTGACCCTTAAGAAGTGGGAGATGGCTACAAGAAAAGATCACTTTGGGGATAACACTGTGATTACTTGTTATTATGAGGTCCATGCCACTCCCAATGAACCTGGTTCATCCAAAGAGGCACCAGTCAATAGCAAGGTCAAATCCTTGGTGCAGGAGAGTGGGGCAAAGGGTGCTGAGATAACAAGGCTGAAGACACGGTTGTCGGAGGTAGAGTCTGAGAGAGATGCTCTCAGAAGTGAGCTCGCAAGGGAAAATGAGAAGAATGATGGAATTCTTCAAGACATGCTGAAACTTCTCCAAGGCAAAAATCATTCCCCCAGTTCTTCTAAGCCTTAAACTCCTATCCCAGTGTAGACCTTTTAGTGACCCAGTTTGGGATGTTTCTTGTTTGCTTATGTTTTCAGTATTTTTATTTCTTTTTGTGGATTGTGGAAGAATCGTGTCATCTATCAATGAAACTTGCTGGTTTTTGCTCTAACTGTCTGTCTATATTTCTTTGATTGTTTAAATTCTTAGCTTGATTATTGATGATTAATCCATGAATTCATTTGAAGTTGCCCTAGTGGCCATGAGTAAGTTTTAAAATATGGGAATCACACATTTTTTATGCAACTTTTCGATGATGCCAAAAGGGGGGAAATGACTGTGCTTTATAATTTGAACAGTGATGTTTATAACCTGATGAACCTGGTCCTTGATGATAAGTGATAAAAAGTAAAAATATTTCTAACAGTGTGTTGATGTTGAGCTAAGTTAAACAGGGCTTAAGATTATGAAAAGCACAAAGTTTGTCATCGTCATCAAAAAGGGAGAATTTGTTGGCCCAAGTGAAGGATAGTTTTGAAGATTGACAAAGGAACTCAGGCATGAACCAGGTCCATCCCTTGTGTACATAGACACGGGAAGATTCAAGCATGTGGGATGAACGTGAAGGAGATAAACTTAACTTGGCATAATTGATGTCTCCTAATTGAAAAGGTTATATAATTGATAAGGAGAAGGACTCCTTATTCAAAGAGAACATTATCCAAGATAAGGAAGGAGTTAGGAGTTGAGATCAACTAGAACTCTTCCACCAAGGAAGAGTAGCATTAGAACTCTAGTTATTTCTTCATCTACTAACCTATGTATTGCGGGATGTTCTCATTTTACAGGTGCGCACAAATACAGAAGTTAAACAGGAATTGAGAGCAAAATAGCAAGGCATTTTGCAAGCAATTCGTGTGTGATTCAAGTGTGCGAACCTGAAGCTACTTGAACCAGATAGAAGAACCAGTTCCAAGTGTCTGTCTTCTATTCTAGTTCAATTGTAGTAGGCATTTTCATATTGTACCTTTCAACTTTATTTAGAGGCATTTGTAATAGGTACTCAAAGTATTCAAGTTAGAGTTAAATTGAAGTTGTCGCAACAGTTAGAGGTTGTTTGCTACAAAAGATTAGAGTTAGTCCTAGGTTTACAAAAATATTTTTGTAAATACAGTTTTTGGCTCAGTGAATTAGTGAAGAGGTTGGGAAAATCCTACTGGGAAGTAGGTCGTTATTTTTTCACCTTTTTATCCAAGTGTTTTCCACGTAAATACTTATGTTCTTTGCTTTCCGCATTTACTATTTCAGTAATAGTAGGTTAAGGAACACTTAGAAGAACCAGGTCCTTCCATAATCAGTGTAAGCAAAAATTGGTCACACCACAAATCACCTCCTTGTGTAGTATTGAAGTATAAAAAATCACTTACTTTATGCGATAATTGGCGCTAAGATCAGTGGCGAATATAGTTCATTTGCTACGAATTTATTTAAACCCACTAGTTTTCTATGGAATATAAAGATATACTTAGTAAGAAACCTCATTTCAACAACTATTATATTTTAAAGGCATAATTCAAATACTAAAGCCCTTAAAGGATGAATCCATTAATTTTAAATCTTGGATGCTGTATTTGGTCGCAATGGAGATGATTTCAAGATTTGATTAGCAACCAGAGTTTCCCTTTCTTTACAAAAATGACTCAAAGGCTACTCCTGTCGGGTTTCTTATCTCCCTTTGTCTTTGAGCCACTCCAATACCTAAGATCGTCTATAATCCGACTTAGAAGGAAAAAGGAATTATATGACAGGATATAATTGAGATGTTTGATTTTTTTTAATTTTCGAAAATTTAATATTGACTTTTTATTTTTAAATAAGTTACCCAACAAAAATTGTAGAAGAGATTTAGAAAATTTGATTTCGTGGATTTACTCTGATGGATTCAATTTGCTTTAAAGATAACTAGTCTTTGAGTACGCATATTACAGTGTATCATGTCAATCAAAATGTATTTTTAAAATATTGTATAAATATTAAATAATTTAAAATTTAGTGTTTCCGTTATAAAATAAAAGTTTATATTGCTAAAAATGCTGAAATGCTCGTCTTATATAGCTAAGTCAATAAAAGAAAAAAATTCCTTATATAAGTTCTAAAAGATCAATACATATATTTACAACTTAAATTTATTTTAACTTTATAATTTCTATTGGGTTTAAGCTTGGTTAGCTTAAAATAAAGAGTGAATGGGAAGTGGAGAAAAAATGAAATATTTGAATTTCCTTCCTTGATAAAGGGATATTGTCCCATATTGGAGGAAGAAAAGACTTTTGATGAGTATATATACAATTGCTCTTCTTCTAGCTCTTAAGTGATCGTTTGATTAGAATCCCGCTTACGCCGGGATAGGTTATGCTGAGATTAGTTATCATGGTATTATTTTTTATCCAATGTTTGGTATGTTGTATTAAAAATAAAAGTTGTGTAATTTCTAAGAAGGTATAAGTTATCCCTACACTAATTACCCCACCCTCTACGATGTATAAGTTATCCCGGTACTAATTTTAATCCAGGGATAATTTATACCAGGTTTGCTAACCAAAAAATGTATTAAGGTGGTATTAAATTTTTATACCAGCACTATACCTTCTTATACCTAATATCAAAAGAACCCTGAAGAGTTAAGAAGAAGGCAAGCCTCGCGCCGGCATCGTCGTTGCTCGCTCGGCTCCAGCTCCGGCTTCAGCTTTGGTCAAAGATTGATTGAATAATATTTTTGGACAAAATTTTTGTAATTATTTAATAAAATATTAATTAAAAGTAGTCAAATCCCGTTCTGAAGTGACTGTTCTGAAGAGTTGTGAACTTTCAGAAGCAGTACTTCCATTGGCTATAAATTCGTTTGATTCCTCAAATTTTTCCTTATGAATTTTCTGAACTTCAACACTTCTTCTTCTTCTGCACAAATCTATTCCAGTGTGATTTAGTACCATTGAGTGGTTCGCTGACACAATAGTTTTTGGTACCAATACACCGCTGAGTTAAATCGTTCTATTCTGGGAGGATAATATTCCAGCACCTCGGGTACTTGAGGGGAATAATTTCTTTAAGGACACATTGTGCATTCAGTGGGTTCAATTTATTCCAAATTATTTTTTCCAGATATTACTTCGACATTCTGTTGCTGCTAACTTTCTGTTTCTGTTTTGTATTTCAGAAAGTTTATTGTTTCGTTATTTATTATAGTGATACAGATTGACTAACAATCTTAAGGAAATTAATTTTTATTCGTAATATGTATTATGTTTTTGGAGATTAAGACCTGTGTGATTTTCTTCTCCTTCTGAATTTTTCTATTTTGATTTGAAGATATAAAAACTTCATCGGAGTATTAAAATTCAGAAATGATTTTAAGAAAATAAAAGCTTCATTGTTTTCTGTGAAACAGTATATAAAATTGTTACACCCCATATTTTCGTACGTGAGAGTACGTCGTAAGTCAATTGATTTAAGCTCAGGAATGAGATCATCTTTGAAGTAAATAAAGTAAGTTAATTATGTTAACTTAAATATTACAAATATTTAAGATCATGGACTGAAAGTACCAAGAGGGTTGGAAGGCTTACAAGCTAAACCAATTGAAGAAAATAAGTTTCGTCGAAAGTCGACACATATGGAATGTTATAACATGAACTTTTGGGGTGAGATTGGAGTGCTTAACATGATAAGGAGGTTATGTTATGAGTTATTTAGTCTTCTGATAGTTGTGTGTTACATTTTGAAGTCATGCAAGTTGTGGAACAAAAGTCGACAAAAGTTGTCGTAATTTATGTTCATAATTTTACTTAAACTTTAGGTCATATGTTACTAATATTTTCTCCCAATTTACTTGAAATTACGGGGTGATCTACCCACCAAATGGAATATATATGATTCTAGTTTCCAACACATTAAACCATTTATCGATACAATCTCGGAGTAGAGAGATATTCTCATTTCGCCGAGACTGCGCCAAGCAGCTCTCTATGGGGCCCACATAGGCGGTTTAAGACATATGAATATATATAAGATGCCTCAAACCCATTTTTTAGTCATTCCTTTTGAGTATATTCAGTCCTTAGAACCCTAAAAACACTCTCTCAAGTTTCTCTCATTATGCAAGACCCAAATAAAGGGTTAACAACACAAATCAAGTGTCGGGAATCCCGTTGCGCTAGTAAGTTTCTTGTTCTTCTTCTTGTTGCTAATTTTTGGGTGGTCCCAGCTCGTGTGGGAGGTTGTTTTAAGTGGTTTAAGATGTGTAAAATACTCACTCAAGGTTTTCACATCAACCCTAGGTTATTTCAATCCATGCAAATGGATTATACCATATTTCAACATCAAAAGTTAGTTCTAGTGAAGAACAACACCTCTTTGAGGTTGTGTTGTCATTGAGGATAGTTGTGGGCTATATTTTGCTGAAACTTCAAGTTGTTTCTACTGGCTAAGATGAGTGTAACAGCCTAATAATTGTGCTTAAGCTTTCTTGTATGTTGGTTAAGTTGTTAGGATGATAAACTACAAGATACTACTTGGATTAGCTTAAGTCACTTTTATGGTGTTGTATTTCCATTGAGGGCTGTTGTAAGCTAAATATAACTTGGATTTTGACTTGAAGTTATTGTAGGAGGTATTTGTATTGTGTCTTGCATGTGCTTAAGGTTATCTTGATGTTGATTAAGTTAAATGGATGGATAAAAGTTCCAAAGTATAAGATGAGATTAAGCTGTCATTCTTAAGATGAACAATAACGAGGAAGCATTAAAGGACTTAGATTTGTACATATATGATAAGCAGCGACATCGTAACCTATAGTTGGGTTACGAATCTCGGTAATAATATACTGAAGTAAGTGGTATCGTATAGTATGACCTACCTAGATGTAGTAAAGCCATAAGGATAGATACAGAGGCTATGATACAAGATATATCAATAGTCGTAAGTTTGAAAAAGTACTGAGTGAAAAACTTCAGTACACCTATAGATGCTTAGAGGAAAAGCTTGTTGAGTTATGTATATGTTCCCAAAGAGAGGCCTACAGATTGGCTAAAAGCTGGAGGAAAAAGGAGAAAAGAGTCGCATATGCGCACATACAAGGTCAAAATTGTACAGGCTGCATGAAATAAGGTAGAAACAGTTATGAGATTGGAAGAATTACGACCACAAGTCGGGGTCTGAGGAAGAGGTCTAAAGGGGGGAATGCCCTAACCTTTGGATTTATTCACCAAACAACTCCCTATATGGAATATACAATATTAAAGTATTCGTAAAAGCTATTGTTTAAGACACAGATAAGTGCATCAGTCAACATTCGAGGACGAATGTTCCAAAGGGGGGAATGATGTTACACCTCATATTTTCGTACGTGAGAGTACGTCGTAAGTCAATTTATTTGAGACCATCTTTGAAAGTACATAAATTAAGTTAATCATGTTAACTTGAAGGTTACAAATATTTAAAATCATGGACTGCAAGTACCAAGAGGGTTGGAAGGCTTAGAAGCTAAACCAATTGAAGAAAATAACTTTTGTCGAAAGTCGACACATATGGAATGTTATAACATGAACTTTTGGGGTGAGAATAGAGTGTGTAACATGATAAGGAGGTTATGTTATGAGTTATTTTAGTCTTATGATAGTCGTGTGTTATATTTTGAGGTCAAACAAGTTGTGGAACAAAAGACAAAAAAAGTTGTCGCAACTTATGTTCATAATTTTACTTAAACTTTAGGTCAAATGTTACTAATATTTTCTCCCAATTTAGTTGGAATTACGGGGTGATACACCCCACCAAATTGAATATATATAAGTCTAGTTTCAAACGCATTAAACCCTTCATTTATACAATCTCGGAGTAGACAGATATCACATTTTTGCGAGACTGCGCCAAGAAACTCTCTATGGGGCCCACATAGGCGGTTTAAGACATATGGATATATATAAGATTCCTCAACCCCGTTTTTAGTCATTACTTATCAGTATATTCAGACTTTAGAACCCTAAAAACACTCTAAAAAGTTTCTCTCATGATTCAAGTCCCAAACAAAGGGTAAACAACACAAATCAAGTGTCGGAAATCCCGTCGCGTTAGTAAGTTTCTTGTTCTTTTCTTGTTGCTGATTTTTGGGTTGTTCCATCTCGTGTGGGAGGTTGTTTTAAGTGGTTTAAGATGTGTAAAATAATCACTCAAGGTTTTCACATCAACCCTAGGTTATTTCAATCCATGCAAATGGATTACACCATATTTCAACATCAAAAGTTAGTTCTAGTGAAGAACAACACCTCTTTGAGGTTGTGTTGTCATTGAGGATAGTTGTGGGCTGTATTTGGCTGAAAATCCAAGTTGTTGCTACTGGCTAAGATGAGTGTAAAAACCTAATAATTGTGCTTAAGCTTTATTGTATGTTGGTTAAGTTGTTAGGATGATAAACTACAAGATACTACTTGGATTAGCTTAAGTCACTTTTATGGTGTTGTATTGCCATTGAGGGCTGTTGTAAGCTAAATATAACTTGAATTTTGACTTGAAGTTACTGTAGGAGGTATTTTTATTGTGTTATTGCATATTCTTAAGGTTATCTTGATGTTGATTAAGTTAAATGAATGGACTGGACATGAACTAGTGAATAAAGTTACTAATCGAAGATAGTTGGAGTTGTGGATTGTTTTCTTTGTTATAAATATATCGTATAAGGATGGAATAATTGATTAATTACTTCATTATCATGTTAATGATGATGTTAAGTTAATGTAAGAAGTATATAAGGGGTGATATGGGTTGTACGGATTCCAATCGAAGCTTGTCGCTCATCGTGAAGTAGTTGTGACTTGTTGTTGTTATATGGTGTCTTGTTATTGATAATTATATGTTGCTGGATTTCTCTGGCTATTTTTGTTGGTATATGGTATTGGAGGAGGCCGTTGTTACATGGGAGATGCTGCCCGAATTTACGTAAACGAGCTACTAGCTTAAGTTACAGACTTAGCCTCTGCTCAACATGATTTTGAATCTCCTTATGCTATGATAGACTGAGTTGACTTGTTTGAAGAGTTGCTTGGAAGGTATTAAAGACTCAATGTGTTTAAGGTATGTTAAGGCACTTCCTTCTTTCTTTTGGTATGATCTAAATTGAAACGAATGTACACGATACGCTATTTCATAACGAATCTACTCCTAGAAACTAAGGTTGTCCATATTGTTCTGTTCTTATAAAGTTATCCTAAGAAAGTATGTATGATCCTTTAATCCTAGTGAAGTTCATATTGATGGTATGATATCCATAATGTTAATCAAAGGTGCAATGACCTTATGTCACTCTGAAAAGCTTAGAACGTGATTCCCTGAGTCCAACATGCATTATATATGTGTCTACTTTACTCTACCGAGCGGCGCTATAGTCGGCCGGGTACGACACCTATTGTGCAACCAATGATCAGTTAGGTTTACTGAGCTTCACGTGGTCGAGTATGATTCTACCGAGCCTTAGGATGGCTGGGTATGATTTTACCGAGTCCTCTTTGAGGCCAAGTACGATATGATGATGATGATTCCCACAGAGGCGTATGTTTTTAAAAGATTATGTATATATATGTATCACACATTTCATGTCATTATCTCTCAGAGGCACTCAGATCTACAGGTTGTATCTTTTATCTCTCTCTTTACAAGACTGTTCTTATCTATGCTTTTCTGCCTTACATACTCAGTACTTTATTCGTACTGACGTCCTTTTTGCTTGGGGATGCTGCATTTCATGCCTGCAGGTTTCGATAGACAGGTTGACAGTCCTCCTAGTAGGCTATCAGCTCAGCGAAAAGTGTTGGTGCACTCCAGTTTCTCCGGAGTTGCCTATTTGGTCAATATGATTTGGACATGTATTGATTGGTATGACGGGTCCCTATCCCGACCTTTATGATATTTATGTACTCTTAGAGGCTTGTAGACATATGTCGGGTATATGGATACTTGTATGGCCTTCTCGGCCTATGTTTTGAGTTTACAAATGATCATGTTAGCCTTAAAGGCCCGTTTGTTGCATGTATAAGTTTCTATATTATGTTAGGTCGTCCTATGTATACCATTCCCTTATGTTTTATTTTGGTTATGTCATGATACCCTTTTGGCACATTTACCTATGATAGTATGGTAAGAAAGATATGTAACGTTGGTACTCGGTTAAGTAAAGTACCGGGTGCGCGTCGCAGCCCTCCGATTTGGGTCGTGACATAAACCTTCGATTTTTATTTATTAAACGTATTGTTTATCGTTAATTACGGCACTGTTTACTTTTCTATTTTTTGCCATTAATTGAACTCTTCTATTGTTGACATGAGAAATGGCAATTGATAAAGGAAATCCTTCTGCGACTGTTGCGGAAATGACGATAGCCTCGTCAAGCTGAACTGTCGCGGATATGCGGGACAACGAGAAATTTATGATTGTTGAGGTGTGGAAACAAGGATATTTTCTTTGCAAAGGCTATATCCTAAGTGCTTTGGAGGATGACTTGTATAATGTCTACAGAGCTAGAAATACTTCGAAAGAATTATGGGAAGCACTTGGGAAGAAGTATAAGACTGAAGATGCATGGTTGAAGAGGTTTGTGGTTGACAAGTTTTTAGACTATAAAATGATAGACAACAAAACCATTGGAACCCAAGTTCAAGAACTTCAACTTATTTTTCACGACCTTATTGCTGAAGGTATGGTCGTGAACGAAGCATTTCAAGTGGCTGCAGTGATTGAAAAATTGCCTCATTCGTGGAGAGATTTTAAAAACTATCTTAAGCACAAGCACAAATAAATGAAGTTGGAAGATCTTGTGATTCGTCTCAAGATTGAGGACGACAACAAAACATTTGATAAGAAGCTTCATGGAAATTCAACGACTATGAGAGCTATTATCGTTGAGAAGACTGCTCCAAAAAGTAAGAAGAGGAAGAGGTCTTCTAGACAGACTAAGGAGTAGAACAAAAAGAAATTCAAAGGAAACTGCAACAATTGTGGAAAATCTAGTCACAAAGCCCCTGATTTTCGTCTCTAAAAAAAGGATAAGAAAAAGGGACATGCCAACATAGTGGAGAAGAATGATGAAATTGATGATCTGTGTGCAATTCTTTCGGAATGCAACCTAGTTGGAAATCAAAAGGAGTGGTGGATTGACTCTGGAGCCGCTCGACATGTTTATTCTGTCAAAGAAGCATTTGCGACTTACTCTACTGTTGGTCCCGGAGAAAAGCTTTCCATGGGAAATACCACACCAACCAAGATTGAAGGTTATGGGAAGATATTCATGAAGATGACTTCCGGCAAGGTGTTAACGGTAAGCAACGTTCTTCATGTTCCTATTATTAGGAAAAATTTAGTTTCTACTTATTTACTTGTTAAGAATGGATTCAAATGTGTATTTGTATATGAAAAAGTTGTTGTAAGCAAGAATGAATGTATGGTGGAAAGGGCTATCTCACAGAGGGCATTTTCAAACTTAATGTAATGGTTGTTGACAATATGAATAAAATTTCAGCTTCTTCTTATTTAATGGAGTCAAATAATTTATGGCATACTCGTTTAGGGTATGTCAATTACAAAACCTTGCGAAAGTTAATTAATTTAGAAGTATTGTCTAACTTCGAGTGTAATAAATCAAAATGTCAAATACGTGTTGAATCTAAGTTTGTAAAACATCCTTATAAGTCTGTTGAAAGGAATTCAAATCTTTTAGAGTTAATTCATACTGACATTTGTGATATGAAGTCGACACCATCTCGAGGTGGGAAAAAGTATTTTATAACTTTTATTGACGATTGCACTCAATATTGTTATGTTTATTTGCTGAATAGTAAGGATGAAGCAATTGAAGCATTTAAGCAATTCAAGAATAAAANAGGAAAAATCGAACATTAAAGAAAATGATGAATTCTTTATTAATAAGTTCCGGATTACTGCAGAGTTTGTGGGGGGAAGCTATCCTTACACATAACTGAATACTCAACAGAGTACCCCATAGAAAAATGCAATCTATTCCATATGAAAAATGAAAAGGAAGAAAACCCAACTTGAAATATTACAAAAAAGTGTGGGGGTGTCTAGCAAAGGTACAAGTTCCTTTACCCAAAAGGGTTAAAATCGGACCAAAAACTGTAGATTGTGTTTTTATTGGATATGCTACAAACAGTAAATCATGTCAGTTTTTGGTTCATAAATCTGATAATCTCGAAATTCATGTTAATACGGTAATTGAATCATATAATGCTGAATTTTTTGAAAGCATCTATCCGTATAAAACTGAATGCGAGTCATTAAGTGAAAGACCTAAACGACCACAGGAAGAACCAAAAGACAATACTCCACGTGAAGAAGATCCAAGGCGTAGAAAACATCAAAGAACATCTACTAACTTTGGACCAAATTTTGTGACATTCTTGCTTGAAAATGAGCCTCAAACTTTTAAAGAAGCTATGTCATCTTCAGATTTAACATTTTGGAAAAAGGCAGTCAATAGTGAGATTCAATCAATTTTAGATAACCATACATGGGAATTGGTTGATCTTCCTCCAGGAAATAAGCCTTTAGGTTTGAAATTGATCTTTAAACGGAAAACGAAGTTGATGGAACTATTGACAAATATAAGGCAAGACTTGTTGTCAAATGGTTATAGAAAAAAGGAAGACCTTGATTACTTTGACACTTACTCGCCAGTAATGAGGATAACATCTATTAGGGTGTTAGTGGAACTGGTGGCAGTGTATTGTCTTAAAATCCATCAAATGGATGTTAAAATAGCTTTCTTAAATGGAGAATTAGAGGAAGAGATTTAGATGGAACAACTTGAGGATTTTGTGGTTCCGGATAAAGAAAAAAAAGTGTGCAAACTTGTTAAGTCGCTTTATGGACTTAAACAAGCACCCAAACAATGGCATGCCAACTTTGACCAAACAATGTTGGCAAGTGTGTTTAAAATCAACGAGTGTGATAAATGTGTTTACATTAAAAATACACCACGTCATGAAGTCATTGTTTGTTTGTATGTTGATGACATATTGATAATGAGCACAAATATGGCAGAAATAAATACTAGTAAGTGCATCTTGGCTAGAAAATTCGACATGAAAGGCTTAGGAGTTGCTGATATGATCTTAGGAATCAGAATTCACAAGACTCCACAAGGTCTAGCACTATCACAGTCTCACTACATTGAAAAAGTACTTGACAAGTTCAAGTATTTGGATTTCAAGATTGCCAATACTCCAATTGACGTGAGTTATGCACTTCAAAAGAATAAAGGTGAAAGTGACTCACAACTAGACTATGCAAGAGTATTGGGAAGTTTGATGTATATCATGAATTGTTCGCGACCAGATATGGCATGTGCTATTAGCAAACTGAGTCGGTTTACAAGTAATCCCAATCATATACATTGGATGGCAATGAAACGAGTTTTGGGGTATCTGAAACAAACCCAAAATTATGCGTTGCATTATAACAAATATCCCTCTGTGATCGAGGGATATAGTGATGCAAATTGGATCATCGGATCATCTGAAGTTAAATCCACGAGTGGATATGTTTTCACAATTAGGGGTGGAGCAGTGTCTTGGAAATCATCCAAACAAATGTGCATCGCCCATTCTACAATGGAATCTGAATTAATAGCTTAAGAGAAGGCCGGTGAATAAGCTGAATGGCTCCGGAATTTCTTGGAAGATATTCCATTTTGGCCCAAACTTTTGGCACCTATATGTATATATTTTGATAGTCAAGCTGCAATAGGCAGGGCAGGGAGCGTTATGTATAACGTAAAATCTCGTCACATATGATGGAGACACGATACCATTAGACAACTACTCTCTAGTAGTGTTATCACTATTGACTACGTAAAGTCAAGAGATAACATGTCAGATCCACTTACAAAAGGCCTATCTAGAGAGGCAGTTGAAAGATCATCAAAGGGAATGTGGTTAAGGTCTAGGACAAGTCATCATGGCGGTAACTCTACTGAGCAGACTGGAGATACCAAGAGCTAGGTTCAACGAGATCAAACAAAGTTATGAATAAAGGTTCAACATTGTCAAATAACTCAACCCATTCTCTTGACAAAGACAATGTTCAGAAATCGAGGTAAATCATTAAGGCTTTTTGATGAGTTAATAAAGCTTAATGCTTTTTAATGATTTGATAAGTCTGAAAGGATATGTCCAGATAGTATGTCTATAGGATTACACGTTTAGAAATCACCTATGTGAGTATGACGTGTAAACCGCTTCAAGGGGAATGAAAGTAAAGGCCCATTCTCTAAGCACTCATGAAACCAATCGGTGTTCATGGCTAACACAAACACAACCGTGAGAATCATAGATGATTAAGAGCTTATTGTGTGACTTATGTTGTTTAGGTATATAAAAAATCTCGACGGTTCAAAGATATCAAATCTACTGATTGATCGAGTATATCCGATATAAGTTCACTACGGAAAGTTCAAAGGGAAACCTACTTATCCAGAAGCAATTAATTTCATGTAAATCACACACTCGTCCATGTATTCTTTTGTCTCATAGACATTCCCTATTCATGTAGGGGATTATTGGGTTTAAGCTTGGTTAGCTTAAAATAAAGAGTGAATAGGAAATGGAGAGAAAATAAAATATTTGAATTTCCCTCCTTGACAAAGGAACGTTATCCCATATTGGAGAAAGAAAAGACTTTTGATGGGTATATACACAATTGCTCTTCTTCTAGCTCTTAAAGAGTTAAGAAGAACTCAAGTCTCGCACCGTCATCATCGCTCGCTCAACTCGGCTAAAGTCAAAGATTGATTAATCTTTTTGGATAAATATTTCTTTAATAATTTAGTAAAGTATTAATTAAATTAGCCAAATCCCGTTTAGAAGTGATTGTTCTAAAGAGTTGTGAACTTTCAGAACAGTACTTTCATTGGCTATAAATTCGTTTGATTCCTGAGATTTTTCATCACGAATTCTCTGAACTTCAACATTTCTTCTTCTTCTGCACAAATCTATTCCAGTGTGATTTACTAACATTGAGTGTTTCGCTGACACTGTTGTTTTTGGTACCAATACACCGGTGAGTTAAATAGTTCTATCCTGGAAGGATACTTTTCACGACCCAAATTCCCAACCCACGAGATCGTGATGGCGCCTAACATAATACTTGCTAGGCAAGACAATGTTAAAAATTTAACTAACCATTTTCCTTTGAATATTTACTTAAACACAATCATACAATTTCAAATAAACTAAATCTAATAATTTCCAATAAACGACTCTATGAATAATAATAATAACCGAATAAATAAGCTGAACCTCGAACTAAATATATATATAACCATAAGCCTACCTAGGGTCTGGTGTCACAATTCACGAACTACTAAGAATTCTACAAATAATGGTCTGGAAGAATATATCTCTGTTCTGAAAGAAATAAAACAGCGTCTATAAAGTAAAGAGAAGACTCCAGGAATCTGCGGACGCCAGCAGATCTAACTCGTGTCTCAGAACGAAAATGCGTAGCTACTATAATCTCCTAACTCTGGACGGTACCTGGATCTGCACAAAAGAGTGCAGAGTGTAGTATCAGTACAACCGACACCATGTACTGAGTAAGTGCCGATCCTAATTTCAAAGACGTAGTGACGAGGCTATGGCGGGGCATTTACAATATAACATGTGAACAATATATAATAAAGCAAGAAAGAAATAATAATACTAAACTCGATAACTAGTAACTTGCAAAAGTAAATAAAAACAATTCGGATAACACTTTTCAGATATTAACTATAATCAACTCCTCAAAATTTCAAAGTTTCAATTTAAATCACAGTAAAAATCAGAGTATGAAAACCCTTTTAATAAAACTGGAGTTTTCCAAATCCTTATTTTTTGAAAATCAGTAAAATATAAATATTCTCCCTTATCACTACTTGTTGCGGCGCGCAACCTGCTCCCACCTGTTCACCCTTATTACTCCTGCCTACATATATATCACCCTTAGTTCTCCTGTTGCGGCGTGCAACCCACTCCCACCAGACATATCATATCAGTTTATTTATAAAATCTTTCACAATTCAGGCAAGCCTTGCACAACATTTTTGTATCAACAATTGTAAGCAGAAACTGTATAACTCATAAACTTCATCAATTATCATTTCACAACGAAACCAACCGGAAATTATATACACATCGTAACACTGACATCAATCTCAATCCTTATGTAACATAACAAAATCAAGGGAACATCCAATACTTCCAAAATACTTGAAACAATACTTAACAATAAGTTAACTAATCCAAATAGACATATAAACATCAAGGATCATGAAACAATTAAGCCTGGAAGCAAATAATTGGAAAGGAGGAAGGACCGTGTTCAATAATAATTTAGTGGTGCATAGATACTCGTCACTTCACCTATACACCACACACATGCAAATTCACATAGCATTTAAAAGGGAATTCTTATTCCCTCAAGTCAAGGTTAAACCAAGCACTTACCTCAAATTCGCAGGCCACTCACTACCCAATTACCGCTTTTCCTTTCATATTTGCCTCTAACCCGCTCTAATTTAATCATAATTAGCTTAATATCATTAATTTATGCTAAAGGAACTAACTTTACTGAAAAATCATTGTTTTCCTAAGTTTTCTCAAAAAAAGTTAAAAACCGTCCCCGGGCCCGCTTGGTCCAAACTCGGGGTTCGGACCAAATTCCATTTACCCATTCACCCCCGAACCCGAATATGCAATTAGTTTCGAAATCCGACCCCAATTCGAGGTCAAAATTCGATTTTTATAAAATTTTCCTAATTCTACCCAAACTCTTAATTTTTACCATGAAAATTCTTGATTTTGGATTGAAAAGTGATGAAAAACATTGGGTAATTGAAAAAGAAGAGTTTAGGATTGTTTACCAAAACCTTGGGGATGAATTTGTGTGAAGAAAATCACTTCTAGATCTTTGTAGTTCAAAAATATGGAGAAAATAGGTTCTGCCCATTTTTAAAATTGATTTTATATAGCTGGGCAGGCCTTCATCGTTTTCGCGATGGGCCTGCGGCGTTCGCATAGTGTTCTTGCCCAGAGACCTTAGCGTTCGCGGCCCACCAGGCGCGTTCGCATAGAGCAAATGGGTTCCCTTCCCCCTGGCCCACTTAACTCATCGTGTTCGCGTGAGGCCTGCCCGCGTTCGTGAAGGGTCTCCCCCCAATGCTTCGCGTTCGCGTCCAAAGTCACGCGTTCGCATAGGACAAAATAACCCCAGTGAAATTTTTACTCTACGCGTTCACGAGTGAGGCCACGCGAATGCGAAAAATAAATTGACTGTGCACCAGTAGCAGAAAAACAGCGAAACTTCTAAGTTTAAAACATCCCGTAGCCTATCCGAAACTCACCCGAGCCCTCGGGGCTCCAAACCAATCGTGCACGCAAGTCTAAAAACATCATACGGACTTGCTCGTGCGATCAAATCATGCAAATAATATCCAAAACTATGAATTTAACCTCAAAACTCATCATTTTTCTCAAGAACACTCAAATTTCATTATTTCTCAACCGGACGTCCGAATTACGTCAAATAAATTCTGATTCTCACCAAATTTCACAGATAAGGCTTAAACATCATAAAAAACCTGTATCGAGATCTAGAACCAAAATACGTGCCTGATACCAATGGTTTCCAACATTAATTGGTGAGATCCGGGACCTCTTGGGATCGTCGGAACACAGATCCGGGTCCGTTTACTAAAAATGTTGAACAAAGTCAACTAAAACCAAATTTTAAGTTCCAAAAATTATTATTTCTCATTTTTTCATATAAAAGCTTTCCGGTTTCACGCCCGGACTGCGCACATAAATCGAGGTAAATAAAATTGATCTTTTTAAGGCTAATGAGCCTGGAATGGAGTCTTAATTTATAAGATGACCTTTGGATCATCACACTCTCCACCTCTAAAACAAACGTTCGTCCTCGAACGGACATAGAAAATTACCTGAACTGGCAAACAAGTGGGGATATCTACTCTGCATGTCCGACTAAGACTCCTACGTAGATGCCTCAATAGGCTGACCCCTCCACTGTACTCAAAATGAAGGGTAACTCTTTGATCTCAACTGACGAACATGCCGATCTAGAATGGCTACCGGGTCCTCCTCATAAGTCAAATCTTTGTCCAATTGGACAATGCTGAAATCTAACACGTGGGACGGGTCACCATGATATTTCCGGAGCATAGATACATGAAATATCGGATGAATGGAGGATAACCCTGGAGGCAACACAAGTCTATAAGCTACCTTCCCCATTCTATCAAGAATCTCGGATGGTCCGATGTACCTATGGCTCAACTTGCTCTTTTTCCCAAACCTCATGACACCCTTCATGGGCGATACCCGAAGAAATACTCTCTCTCCAACCATGAATGCCACATCCCGAACCTTATGATCGGCGTAACTCTTTTTCCTAGACTTAGCTGCACGAAGTTGATCCTGTATAATCTTGACCTTATGTAAGGCCTTTTAAACTAAGTCTATTCCCAATAACCGAGTCTCTCTCGGCTCAAAACACCCAACTGGCGATCTACACCGTCTACTATATAATGCCTCATAGGGAGCCATCTGAATGCTCGACTGATAACTATTATTGTAGGCAAACTCCGCTAATGGCAAGAATTGATCCCAAGAACCTCCTAAGTCGATAACACAAGCGCGAAGCATATCCTCTAGAATCTGAATAGTACGCTCGGACTACCCGTCCATCTGAGGATGAAATGTTGTGCTCAATTCAACTCGGGTACCCAACTCTCGCTGAACTGCCCTCCAAAAGTGTGAGGTAAATTGCGTACCTCGATCAGAAATAATAGACACGGCCACACCGTGAATGAGAACAATCTCTCGAACATATATCTCTGCCTACCGCTCCGAAGTGTAAGTACTTGCCACTGGACTGAAATATGCTGATTTAGTCAACCTATACACAATAACCCAAATGGCGTCGAACTTCCTCTGAGACCGTGGGAGTCCAACAACGAAGTCCATAGTGATACGCTCCCACTTCTACTCAGGAATCTCTATCATCTAAAGTAAACCATCGGGTCTCTGATGCTCATATTGCACCTGTTGGCAATTTAAACAATGAGCCATTTAAGAAACAATATCCTTTTTCATCCTTTTCCACCAGTAGTGATGCCGAAGGTCCTGGTACATCTTGGCAGCACCCCGGTGAATAGAATACTTAGAATTGTGAGCTTCTTCAAGAATCAACTCACGAAGGCCATCAACATTAGGCACACATATACGACCTTGCATCCTTAAAACACCATCATCTCCAACTGTAACCTTCTTGGCACCACCGTACCGAACGGTGTCCCTAAGGACCATCAAGTATGGGTCATCATCCTGTCGATCTCTGATACGCTCGAATAAGGAAGACCAAGCACCTGTAAAAGCTAGAACATGGATGGGCGCAATATCCATCCTCACGAACTGATTAGCCAACTTCTGAATATCTGAAGCTAACAGTCTCTCACCAACTGGAATACATGAAAGGCTGCCCATACTTACTGCTTTCCTACTCAATGCATCGGCCACCACATTGGCCTTCCCCGGATGATACAATATAGTGACTTCATAATCTTTCATTAACTCTAGCCATCTCCTCTGTCTCAAATTAAGATCCTTTTGCTTGAACAAGTACCGGAGGCTACGATGATCCGTGTAAACCTCACATGGCACGCTATAAAGATAGTGCCTCCATATTTTCAATGCATGAACAATGGCTGCCAACTCTAAGTCATGGACATGATAATTCTTCTCATGAATCTTTAACTGCCGAGACGCATATGCTATCACCATGCCCTCTTGCATAAATACCTCTCCCAACCCAACACGGGAAGTATCACAATATACTGTGAAAGATCTTGAACCTGATGGTAACACCAATACTGGTGCTGAAGTCAAGGTTATCTTGAGCTTCTGGAAGCTCGCCTCACACTCATCCGAGCATTTAAATGGGGCACCTTTATAATTCAATCTCATCATCAGGGATGTTATAGACGAGAACCCCTCCACAAAACAACTGTAGTATCCCGTCAAACCCAAGAATATCCCGATTTTCGTGGCTGAAGTGGGTCTAGGCCAGTTCTTGACTGCCTCTATCTTCTTAGAATCTACCTGAATGCCTCTGCTGATACGACGTGACCCAAGAAAGCTACTGAATCTAACCAGAATTCACACTTTGAAAGTTTTTCATACAACTGATTATCCCTCAAAGTCTGGAGTGCTATACGGAGGTGCTGTTCATGCTCCTCCTGACTGCGGGAGTATATAAGAATATCGTCAATGAACACAATTACGAAGGAATCCAGATAAGGCTTGAAAACACGATTCATCAAATCCATAAAGGTCGCTGGGGCATTAGTCAAGACAAAAGACATCACCAAAAATTCATAGTGCCCATACCTTGTCCAAAAGGCTATTTTAGGAACATCAGACGCCCTAATCTTCAACTGATGGTAGCCCGATCTCAGATCAATTTTTGAAAACACACTGGCACCCTGAAGCTGATCAAATAAATCATCAATTCTCGACAATGGATACTTATTTCTGACAGTAACTTTATTCAACTGCCGGTAATCTACACACATTCTCTTTGATCCATCCTTCTTCTTTACAAACAAAACCGGTGCACCCCAGGGCGAGACACTAGGCCTGACGAAACCTTTATCAAGCAGGTCTTGCAACTGTTCTTTCAATTCTTTCAATTCTGGTGGGGACATCCAGTATGGAGCAATAAAAATAGACTGAGTGCCCGGAGCAACATCAATAAAAAATCAATATCCCTGTCGGGTGGCATCCCCAGCAGTTCTTCGGGAAACACTTCGGGAAACTCCCGAACAATATGCACTGACTTTATTGAAGAAACCTCGGCATCAGAATCAAGGATATGGGCCAAATAGGCCAAACATCCTTTCTCAACCATGCGACGAGTCTTGGTATAAGAAATCACTCTACTGGGATAATGACTAGGAGTCCCTTTCCATTCTAACCGAGGCAATCCCGGCAAAGCTAAAGTAACTTTCTTGGTGTGACAGTCCAAAATGGCATAATAAGGTGACAACCAATCCATGTCCAATATGACATCAAAATCGACCATGTCAAGAAGCAACATGTCTACACTAGTTTCAAGACCCTCAATAATGACTACACACGAACAATACACACGCTCTACAACAATAGCATCCCTCACTGATGTAGACACATAAACACGGACACTCAAAGAATCGCAGGGCACAACCAAATACGAGGCAAAAAAGTACGACACATAAGAATAAGTAGACACCGGATCAAACAAAACTGAAGCATCTTTATTACACACTAAAATGGTACATGTGATAACTGCATCGGAGGACTCCGCCTCGGGTCTGGTTGGAAATGCATATAATCGAGGCTGGGCCCCACCACCCTGAACTGCATCACCGGGAGGACCCCTGACAGGTGGTCTCCATCTCTAACGGGCTGGCCGCCACCTCTAGCGGGATGGCCTCCACCTCTAGCATGCTGACCTCCACCTCTAACATTCTGACCTCTACCTCTGACTACCTGACCCCTACCCCTGGCTGGCTGGGTAGGTGGTGATTCTGCTAGTGCCGGAACTATAGCACGAGAATTCTGGTACTGAGGCTGATTACCCAAAAATTTCGGACAAGATCTCTGAATGTGCCCATACTCACCACACTCATAACATCCATCCTGATACTGAGGCTGACCCTGACGAACCGGCTGACCACAATAATAACTCTGAAGAGGAGGTTCTCTGATAGGGGCTTCCTGATCAGAATAAGGCAAGTAAGAGCCACGACCACCTGAGGCACCATGGGATGTCTGAAGTGCTGAATTAAATGGCCTGGAAGAATGGCCTCTACCCTGAGTATCTCCGCCTCCAGAAGAGGCACCGCTGAATCTACCGGAATAGCGAGGTCTCTTGTCTGACCCTTGACCTCCCATCCCGAGAACCGTCTCAACTCTCTTGGCCACATTAGCGACATTCTGAAATGAAATCTCAGTCCCCGTCTGCTTAGCCATCTGCAACCTGATGGGCTGGTCAAAGCCCTCAATAAATCTCCTAAACGTCTCTTTCCCTGTAGGCAACAAAAGAATAGCATGACGAGCCAAAACCACAAAACGATTCTCATATTGGGTAACTGTCATGCTGCCCAGCTGAAAACACTCAAACTGACGACGCTTCTCTTCTCTGGTAGTGATAGAAAAAGATTTCTCCAAAAAGAGGTAAGAAAACTGATCCCAAGTCAGAGTAGGTGATCCAGCTGGTCTAGTCAACAAATAATCCCTCCACCATTTCTTGGTGGAACCAGTCATCTGAAACGCGGCGAAGTCGACCCCATTGGTCTCCAAAATACCCATATTACGAAGAACCTCATGATAGTTGTCCAGATATTCCTGAGGATCCTCTGAAGTAGCACCACTGTAGTTAACAGGGAAAAGTTTGATGAACCTGTCCAATCTCCACAAAGCATCGGAAGTCGTAGCTGCTCCCTCAGCAATCGGGGCTGCAGCAACTGTCTGAACTACCCCAACTGGGTTGGCTACTGGGATCTGGATTTGAGGAGTAGTCTGATCAGGAGTGTGGGTAACAGGAGTCTGGACCCCTTCTCCAGCCTGAGATGCGGCTGCTGCAACAGGGAGTGCGCCAGTCTGGGCTACACTCTCCATAAGGCCCACTAATCGGACCAAAGCATCCTAAAGTACCGTGGTAGCAATAAACCCCTCTGGGACCTGAGCTGGTCTAGCTGGAACGGTCTGAGCTGGAGCCATCCCATCAATCTCAATCTTGGGCTCCGCAGCTGGGGCTGCAGTATGAGCAACGGGCTGAGTCCTGCCCCTGCCTCGACCTCTGCCCCTAATAGGAGCTGCTACTGCTGGAAGACCAGATTGTTGGTTAGCGAAAAAAGAAGCACGTGTTCTCGCTATCTGCGAGAGAGTAGAAGAGTTCAATCACTATTTGAGATACCAAGAATCGCACGACAGAGTAGATATAAAAACTGAGTTTGTTCCTAACTTCATAGCCTCTGAGAGATAAGTACAGACGTCTCCGTATCAACCCCTCAGACTCATATCAAGGTTGTTCGTGAATTGTGAGACCTATGCAACCTAGTGGTCTGATACCAACTTGTCACGACCCAAATTCCCAACCCACGGGATCGTGATGGCGCCTAACACAATACTTTCTAGGCAAGCCAATGTTAGAAATTTAACTAACCATTTTCCTTTGAATATTTACTTAAACACAATCAGACAATTTCAAATAAACTAAATCTAATAATTTTCAATAAATATATATATAACCATAAGCCTATCCAGGGTCTGGTGTCACAATTCACGAACTACTAATAATACTACAAATAATGGTCTGAAAGAATATATCGATGTTCTGAAAGAAATAAAACAGCGTCTATAAAGTAAAGAGATGACTCCAGGAATCTGTGGACGCCAACATATCTACCTCGTGTCTCCGAACGAAAATGCACAACTACTAAAATCTCATAACTCTGGTCGGTACCTAGATCTGCACAAAAGAGTACAGAGTGTAGTATCAGTACAACCGACCCCATGTACTGAGTAAGTGCTGAGCCTAACCTCGACGAAGTAGTGATGAGGCTACGGCGGGGAATTTACAATATAACATGTGAACAATATATAATAAAGCAAGAAAGAAATAATAATACTAAACTCGATAACTAGTAACTTGCAAAAGTAAATAAAAACAATTCGGATAAGTCTTTTCAGATATTAACTATAATCAACTCCTCAAAATTTCCATGTTTCAATTTAAATCATAGTAAAAATCAGAGTATAAAAACCCTTTTAATAAAACCGGAGTTTTCCAAATCCTTATTTTTGAAAATCAGTAAAACATAAATATTGTCCCTTATCGCTCCTTGTTACGGCGCGCAACCGGCTCCCACTTGTCCACCCTTATTGCTCCTTCCTATATATATATCACCCTTATTTCTCCTGTTGCGGCGTGCAACCCGATCCCACCTGCCCACCCTTATCACTCCTTGTTGTGGCGTGCAACCCGCTCCCACCAGAGATATCATATCAGTTTATTTATGAAAACTTTCACAATTCAGGCTAAGCCTTTCACAATATTTTTGTATCAACAATTGTAAAACTCATAAACTTTATTAATTATCATTTCATAACGAAACCAACCGGAAATTATATACATATCGTAACACGGACACCTAGCTCAATCCTTATGTAACATAACAAAACCAAGGGAACATCCAATACTTGCAAAATACATTAAACAATACTTAACAATAAGTTAACTAATCCAAATAGACATATAAAAATCAAGGATCATAAAACAATTAAGCCCGGAAGCAAATAATTGGAAAGAGGGAAAGACCATGTTAAATAATAATTTAGTGGTGCATAGATATCCGTCACCTCACCTATACACCACACACATGCAAATTCACATATCATTTAATTGGGGATTCCTATTCCCTCAAGTGAAGGTTAAACCAAGCACTTACTTCAAATTCTCACGCCACTCACTGCTCAATTACTGCTTTTCCTTTCAAATTTGCCTCTAACTCGCTCGAATCTAATCATAATTAGTTTAATATAGTTAATTTATGCTAAAGGAACTAACTTTACTCAAAAATCATTGTTTTCCTAAGTTTTTCTCAAAAAAGTTAAAACCCGATCCCAGACCCGCTTGGTCAAACTCGGGGTTCGGACCAAATTCCATTTACCCATTGACCCCCGAACCCGAATATGCAATTAGTTTCGAAATCTGACCCCAATTCGAGGTCAAAANTTACATCCGTAGCCTAATTTAAGATAGCTAATCATAACACCAAAGTAACTTACAATGAAGTTAAAGACATAGAGAAATTGATAGGATTAACAATTATTTTTATTTTTATTTTTAAGGTATTCCTACTAAATTAACACCTGAATTTTTTAGTTTCATAGCCAAGTGGTTAATAATTGTAACTATATACTCAAAGAAGAAAAACTTTTCATAATATACAAGAAACTTCTTACAATCTTATTTATTATAGATTATGGCCTATTCACAAGAATGACTAGAAAAAGTACTCTCATTTCTAGTGAATATCATAGAACAATTTGTTCAAGCCTAACCGACCAATAAATTAACACTAGGCAAACATTTATAGCATCATTATAGTTATTCTAGCCTTAATTTCTTATGACTTTCATTTTTATTCTTTCACTAAATAAACTAAATGATAACAATTATTCAGAAACATATGTTCAAGAAGGAAAATAACAGATTAGATTAAGGAAATAAATTACTAATAAAATGAACCAAATCATAATGCTCTGTATCTTTTTTAAAATAAAAAAAAAGCTAAAAATATAGCAATGAAGAAGAATAGAATCAAAACCTTAGCAAAAGAGTTCCAGTGATACAAGAAGTAGAACTAGTACAACTCCAATTCAATGCGGAAATTCAAGCCGGACAAAGTAGCAACAACGTCAGACCCGAAATCACGAACGGAAGCTCGACCTCTGAATTACACGAGAAGTCCTCAAACTTTTATCTAAAAAAAAANCTTTTTTTTTTTTTTTTTTTCGTTCTTCTTTTTCTATTCTTCCTCTTTCTTTTTTTTTCTTTTTGCTTTGTCTATTTATAGAATAAAGTGGATGAAGTGATTGGTCAAATGTGATATTGTATGGGAGTAGGAGTGTGGGATTTTTTAGGCTAAAAATTTGAGGTTAGTTAGCTAATTTAAAAATATCAGATTTTTTCAACAAACTTTATCCTAACTTTAGCTTCAAATTTTTATTTTTAATAAAAAAATTCGTTTTTTCTTTTCTTTTTTTTTAAAATTTTATATAGTAACGTATATATATATATA
>ML426827.1:0-33484 GCA_005239525.1 Nicotiana knightiana | reverse complement strand
ATGTCACTTAAAGTGGAAAAACTCCCTTATTACCCTTACCCGGTGAAAAAGGAGGTGTGACAAATATCATGACAGTTTAGAATAATATCAACAAGTTAACAAACACATTATCTGAATTACGAATGTTAATTGTCAACAGACAAGCGTTGAGATTTTTAAAATGCCATTATGGAAGGAAAAATAGAACGCCTATTAAATTAATTAATATTTACTCACGACGTAACTAATTTCACACAATTAGGTCAAATTTATATGTTATAATAGGTAATCCATCTTATTTTCAAGACTACATGTTATAGTATAAACACTATGGGTATACATTAAATAACAAATTATATAACACCAACATAATGGAGAGGAAGGCATAAGAAAAAGGAAAAAAAGAGGCTGATAATATACGGTTGATATAACAACTGTAAGATCTCGATCGAACATACACTGTATACATATACATATAAGAGTACTTTGCAGTGACGATGTCCTAATGTCAACTATGTAAAAGAAAACCTAGAGTTTATCGGTTTATTTGAATTAACATATTAAGCAATTTGTGCGATGAAAAAAGAGTTATTATTCCGGCATCAATATTTTAAAATAATTAACTTGCTCCGTTCTAGAAATAAAACTACGGCTCTTTTCTGTTCAAACCCAAGTTGGTGATCACAATCTTCGGCAGATCCTAACTGAAGTTCTCTAAAACAATTACTAGCCTTTTGAGTCTCTCTCGTTAAATACAACAAACCTGCCGGCTATGGCGTGCAGAGATTGAGAATAACTTATATAGTTCAGCTGCTTTTTTGTTTTAATTTCTTTTTTCGTAAAGTTAAGCAACAATACTCAAAGAAACAAGCACAGTATGCATGTAGAAAGATTAATTATCTGCCGATAAAGTGTGGCTTTCGGTCAGTTCGATTTAAATTTTTAATTTCCAATTTGGCAAAAGTGAAATCAAAACCGAACTTAAATTTTATCTCGCTTCTGTTTACTTTTTAAAATTTTGATCAACTTAAATTATATCATGTACCAGTCTCAAAGGACTTTGAAGATATGAACAAGTAGGGGTGGGTCTAGCCAAACACCCACCTAGGTGTGGCAGGCGGGCAGTTCGGATATGGATGGGTCAAAAATGGATAAAATATATATGAGACCCTATCCATATTTCATACGAATATGATTACTTTTGGGAGAATTCCGCTCTCCCAAACTTGAGAAATCCCCATTTTAAGTCTATACAAAAGTAAAAGTTCACATTGGTTATCCATTTCTCAAATGGATAATATGGATAAGATTTATTTTTAAAAAGTTTATTATCTAAATCATTTTTAGTGGATAATATGGATTGATAACTGTTTTTTTTATCCATTTTGTTACCATTACCCCTCCAATCCTTTGGTAACTTATGTTTAAAAGAAAAGATATGTTAAAATGAATTAAAATTGTATTTCCTCTCATATGAAATTTGAAACATTAGGATGCTGACGAAAAAATAAGGTCATTTTGGACTTGTGGAAATATTCCATGACTTTATGATTTGAGGCAACGGGTGTAATGGTCGAGTAATGAATTTACTATTTTTCAGGAGCGAATGAGTCTTACTAATAGAAACTAGGAGTACATAATTGAGCAAGCAAAGAAAGTTGTATTCACACGGTGGGTACGCGCAAAAGACTCGGGTTCAAAATAGAACCGCTACGGAAAAGGTGGGAACCCAAACGGTTCATATATCACGGGAGCCGGCTTGGTTGAGGGCCGAGCCCTCTGGTCAAAAAGTTAATACAGACTCAGCAACTATGAACTATATAGTGATTTGAGTCCCAGAGAAAGAAACTTGAAGGTTCCGAAACTTTTCACACGTGCTTCTTACTTGTATTATTTTAAGCAGTATATATAATAATCCTAGACAGTGAGAACACGAATAAGTAATAGACTTTCCATTAATTTCCTCTCTTCTTTTCTTTCCGCAGCTTCTTTGTAGTCAACACAATCATTTAAGCAACTAGTGTTATATATAAAGACACAATAATTCTTGACAGACAACATCTGAAACCAGAAATCATTTTCGCCTCCAAATACTTTAAGGTAAGCTTTCTGCCGTTCTGTACAAGATCTCTTATCCTCGATCTTGATTTGTCTTCCACAAATATATATATCTTTCTAAGATATTGACTGTGATTGGAATTTTATGTAGAGCCAAGATCTAATCCTAGGAGAGAACTGATCATTATGGAGACAGACTTCCCAATAATGGATATGTCATCGGCTACATGGTTGTCTGAGATGGTATATATGACAAAATAATAGTATATATGTAGCTACTTTATTTTTTGGTAATTAAAGTTCCCTATGACTTTACATACCTTGTATTAACATTTTATTTGATGATAAATACAGGAGATTATGGATATGAATGATCTTCAATACGTTGAACACTGCCAGACGATGACCTCGTCATTCGATGAATTGCCTAATTTCGATAATATTTACCCCTTCTCCCCTTGCACCTATGGTATTCAGGCTGCTGCTGAATTAATATTGGAGGAGAAGCCAGCTTTTTGCAGTTCCAGAATGGGAACTGATCACCAAAATACCTATTTCTCTTCTCCTTCTTCTTCTTCTTCTTCTTCTCCCAGCGTCATTTCTTTTTGTAACACCAACTCACCATCAATCCAAAACTTCCAAGAAAACTTGAACAGCTCGGTCAAGACTGAGGTTCCATCAGGAACTACTACCATAAACTTCTCCTCTCAAACTTCTCCAGATTCTCATGGTTTTGACGATAGCCAGCATCTATTCCAGGCAATGGGATTTGGCGCTGGCGATATTAATCAGAAGAAGAGTTATAGTAGAACGCCTCTGCAGGCACAAGACCACGTTCTCTCAGAAAGAAAACGAAGAGAACGCCTTACCCACTGCTTCATAACTTTGTCTACCCTAATCCCTAACCTAAAGAAGGTACTTTTTTCTTTTTCTTTTCTTCCTTTTTCGTCATTTGATGTCAATATCTACTGAAAAATCTTGACGTATGTAGTGCTTTTTCTTAAAAAAAAAAAAAGTGCTTCATATTTTACCTCCACTTTGTTTGAAAATTGGAATATGTGCTATCCAATTATCGTCCCACTTAAGATTAATTGATTGTGTCCAATGGCGGATCTACAGTGTTAGAAATGGATTCAACTGAACCCACAATTTTTTCTCATTAGACGACAGAAATATACATGTGTGAAAAAACTTGAAAATCCTACGAATATAAAGTTTTGAACTCATATTTTTAAAGAACTTTTAGCATCTTGAACCCATTAGAATGAAATCTGGAATTCCTCTCTAATTGTGTTGTTAATCTTCTAACAGTTGGACAAGGCATCAATACTCGGAGATGCGATTAAATATATAAAACAACTGGAAAATAAAGTAAAAAGCCTTGAGGAAGAAACAAAGAAATTTAGCGAGGAACCAGTGGTTGCAGTTAAGAGAAGTCGTCTGCTCTCAACTTATGACAACTCCTCATCTTCTGATGAAAACTCCAACACGAGCAGCACCAACAAATCAGTCCCAGATATTGAAGTTAGAGCTGCAGATGGGAATGTTCTGATTAGAATTTATTGCAAAAAGCAAACGACGATAATAAAGGAAATATTCAGCCAAGTAGAGAAGTTCAATCTCAGTATCATTAGTAGCAGTGTTATGCCTTTTGGCCACATCAACACCTACATAACCATTGTTGCTAAGGTACTAACTTAGTCCTTTAAAATTCATTTTAACTTTCAATTACGTTAGTTGCCTCGTTTTGCTAATATTTTGAACAAAATTTTGAAACAGATGGATTATCAGCTGAACATGACAGTAGAATATGTAGCTAAAAGAATACGTGAGGCTATAATGAACCTCATCAGCAGTCATATTGACGTTTAAGGAAGCCAGTTCAAGATTTTCAGAAGCTAAGCTCTTTGGATATATATGTTCCTCTTGCTAAAGTATGAAGTGATAATGTTAATTTAGAATTTAAGGGTGGGTCTCATGACTTGGTTTTTGAGAGGCTTTCATTATTATGGACTGGGGCTTTGGTATTTTTTTCGGGTCACAAGTTGGAACCCGTTTAACAATTGCCCCACTTGCTACAATTGAGGATGGCACCCTCTCTTTTTTTTGACAAGTCATGGAATTCCACTAAGTGGTCTTCTTTTGTTCTCCTTTGGGGGAACTGCTACAGACCATGCACGTTTTGACGTTTGCTCTTCTTCTTCTTTTCTCGTTTTGTTTTTGGGCTTTAGGTAACTAATTTTTGGCCTTTGTGGTATAATCAGTATATACTTTTTGTCTACGTGTCGTCGTGGTGTAATAAACACATATTTATTGGATTTGGTGAAACTCTTGTCTTTACGCTGGAGTATGCGCTTTTCTCGAAAAATGATGTAATAATGAGATGAGGCGTGCTTCCAGTTTGCAAAAGTTTATCCCTGGAAACAATTATACTGTTATAAAATAACAATTGTACCGTTCTAAAATAACGACAGTAAAGTAAATAAATTAAAGACAAGTGTAGAGAGAAATTGATATATTATTGAATTTTCAAACTGATGTACATAATGAATTGAAATCTCCTTTATTTATAGAAGAAAAAAGTTGTTGTGTGAGCTGCTACTGTAAGCTGCTACTGCAAGCTGCTGTGTAAGCTGCTTGTAAGCTGCTACTGTACCAGATGTAGATAATCTTCTTCCGGGGGTAATGTTTATCCATAACGGAGTACCAAAATGATAAGCTTCTTCAGGAGGCTTATTTCCAATAGAGTACTAAATAGATAAACATATTTACGGCAGTGTCCCATATGGATAAGCTTCTTCAGGAAGCTTATTTACAACGGAGTACTAAATGAACATCCATTTTATAATATATATTTATAACACTCCCCGTTGGATGTTCATTAAAAGATAATGTGCCTCATTAAAACCTTACTAGGAAAAACCCCGTGGAAAAAAGTTCTAGTGAAGGAAAAAGAGTACACATATTTAGTAATACGCATTGCTAGGTGCCTCATTAAAAACCTTATAAGGAATACCCTGTGGGATAAAATCTTAGTAAAGAAAAAAGAGTGCATCGCGTATTTTACTCTCCCTGATGAAAACCTTGTTTCAAATATTTGAGTCTCCGCATTCCAATCTTGTATACCATCTTCTCAAAAGTTGAAGTTGGCAAAGATTTAGTGAATAAATCTGCCGGATTGTCATTTGAACGGATTGTTGCACATCAATGTCACCATTTTTCTGAAGATCGTGTGTGTGGAATAATTTTGGTGAAATATACTTCGTTCTATCACCTTTTATAAATCTTCCTTTCAATTGGACTATGCATGCAACATTGTCTTCGTATAAAATTGTGGGTCTTTTCTCACATTCCAAACCATATTTATTTTGAATAAAATAAATTATTGATCTCAACCATACGCATTCCCTACTTGCTTCATGAATAGCTATTATCTCAGCATGATTTGAAGAAGTAGCAACAATAGATTGTTTTGTGGAACGCCATAATATGACAGTACCTCCATAAGTAAATACGTACCCGATTTGAGATCGAGCTTTACGGGGATCAGATAAATAACCTGCATCTGCATAACCAACAAGATCTGCATTATCTTTGTTAGCATAAAACAAACTCATATCCAGAGTTCCCTTTAAATATCGCAATATATGCTTAATCTTGTTCTAATGTCTCCGTGTAGGAGAAGAACTATATCTTGCTAGTAAATTAACAGAAAATGTTATGTCGNCTGAGATATGGTACTTCGGGACCAAGGAGTTCCTCATTCTCTTCTGGAGGTCGGAACAAATCCTTATTCACTTCAAGTGATCGAACAACCATTGGTGTACTCAATGGGTGCGCTTTGTCCATGTAAAAGCGTTTTAAGACCCTTTCTGTATAGGCAGATTGATGGATAAAGATCCCGTCTGCTAAATGTTCAATTTGCAGACCAAGACAAAGTTTTGTCTTTCCAAGATCTTTCATCTCAAATTCTTTCTTAAGATATTCAATTGCCTTTTGGAGCTCTTCTGGAGTTCCAACAAGATTTATGTCATCAACATAAATAACAAGTATAACAAATTCTGATGCCATTTTCTTTATAAAAATACATGGACAAATAAAATCATTTATGTAACCTTCTTTCAGCAAATATTCACTAAGGCGATTATATCACATGCGCCCAAATTGCTTTAAACCGTACAAAGATCTTTGTAATCTGATTGAATACATTTCACGAGATTTTAAATTTGCTTCGGGCATTTTAAATCCTTCAGTGATTTTCATGCAAAATTTCATTATCAAGTAACCCGTACAGATAAGCTGTAACCACATCCATTAGATGTATTTCAAGCCTTTCATGTAAGGCTAAACTTATGAGATATCGAAATGTTATGGCATCCATAACGGGTGAATATGTTTCTTCATAATCGACTCTGGGTCGTTGTGAGAATCCTTGTGCGACAAGGCGAGCCTTGTATCTTTCAACTTCATCTTTATCATTTCTTTTCCGCAAAAAAACTCATTTATGACCAACTGGCTTTATACCAGCAGGTGTTGAACTACTGGTCCAAAGACCTCTCTTTTAGCAAGGGACTTCAATTCCGATTGAATTGCCTCTTGCCATTTTAGCCAATTAGATCTTTGTTGAAATTCTTCGACAGATCGGGGTTCAAGATCCTCACTATCTTGCATAATGTTTAGTGCAACATTATATGAAAATATTATCCACCACTATTTCAGATCGATTTAAATTAATCCCATCACCAGTAGAACTTATTAAAAGTTCCTCACTCACCTGAGTCTCGGGTTCATTGATTTCTTCAGGAATCTCAGAACTAATCAGATCTTGGGTCTCTTCAGGAGATCCCTTCATAGTATTATTTTGATCATTTGTCGATTTCCTTTTTCTAGGATTTCGATCCTTAGAACCCAGAGGCCTACCACGCTTCAGGCGTGTTTTGGGTTTACTAGCTATCATGCTAGTAGATGGTCCTGCTGGGACATCAATTCGGATAGGGACATTCTCTGCAGGGATATGTGATTTAGTAATCCTTTTCAAATCAGTAAATGCATCTGGCATTTGATTTGCTATATTCTGTAAATGGATGATCTTCTGGACCTCCTGATTACATATAGGGGTACGTGGATCAAAATGAGATAATGATGAAACTTTTCACACAATTTCTCTTTTGATTTCCTTTTTCTCTCCCCCTAATTGTGGGAAATTTATTTTATTAAATCGACAATCTGCAAATTAAGCAGTAAATAAATCTCCCTTCAATGGTTCAAGATAGCGAATAATAGAGGGTGATTCAAACCCAATATATATTCCTAACCTTCTCCGTGGGCCCATCTTACTACGTTGTGGTGGTGCTACTGGCACATATACAACACATACAAAAAATTTTAGATGGGCAATATTTGGTTCATGACCAAAAACTAATTGTGACGGAAAATATTTATTATAATATGTCGGTCTGAGACGGATAAATGATGCTGCATGCAAAATAGCATGTCCCCAAACAATAGTGGGCAATTTTATTTTCATAAGTAATGGTCTTGCTATCAATTGTAGGCATTTAATAAATGACTCTGCAAGGACATTTTGAGTATGAACATAAGCTACAGGATGTTCAACTTTTATCCCAATTGATAGACAATAATTATCAAAAGGTTGAGATGAGAATTCTCCAGCATTATCAAGGCGAATAGCCTTTATAGGATAATCTGGGAATTGTGCCCTTAATCGAATTATTTGGGCTAATAGCTTTGCAAACGCCAGGTTGCGAGATGATAGTAGGCACACATGAGACCATATTGAAGATGCATCTATTAGGACCATAAAATATCTAAACAACCCACTTGGTGGGTGTATAGGTCCACATATATCCCCTTGTATACACTCTAAAAAGGTAGGGGATTCCATGCTAACCTTCATTGGTGATGGTCTAGTTATCATTTTGCCTTGACAACAAGAATCACAAGAAAATTCATCATTTGTAAGAATCTTCAGGCTCTTAAGTGGATGTCCACTTGAATTTTCAATAAATCGTCTCATCATTATTGATCCAGGATGGCCCAAATGGCCATGCCAAAGCTCAAAAGTATTTGAATCAGTAAACTTTTGGTTTACGATAGAGTGTGCTTTAACTGCACTGATCTTTGAATAGTATAAGCCAGAAGAAAAAGTTGGTAACTTTTCTACAATGCATTTCTGGCCAGAAATATTCTTTGTAATACAAAGATATTCCTCGTTCATTTCATCTATTGTCCCAACATGATACCCATTTTGGCGGATATCTATAAAACTCAACAAGTTTCTTCGGGACTTGGAGGAGAATAATGCATTGTTTATAATAAGTTTTGTTCCCTTAGACAGAAATACAATTGCTCTTCCGGAGCCTTCAATCAAACTTATATTACCAGAAATTGTAGAAACATTTGCTTTTTCCTTATGCAAATAAGAAAAGTATTTCTGATCTTTGAATATGGCATGAGTTGTTCCACTATCAATTACACAAATATCTTCATGATTGGTCTTTGATCCAAACATAATTTGAGGATTATCCATATTCTTCAAAACGACATAAACAAAATATATTATAATAAACATTATTATCAAAACGTAACTTCTATTACATAACCATACTATCTACTACAAACAACAAAAATTAAAATATTTACATTTCTACAGATTCATCAGCGATTACATGACTTGTTTCTCCTTCTGGGAGTGCAAAGTAATCAGCTACATCCAAATGCATGAAGTCTAAATTATCTTCAGAAATAAAATTTGCTTCAGCATTTTTGTCTGTTTTCTTCAGGGAGGCTTGATAAAGCTCAACCAGGTGCTTTGGCGTATGACAGGTACGTGACCAGTTCCCTTTTTTCCCACATCTATAGCATACATTTTTTGCATTTGTTACTTGCACCGCTTCATGCTTTTGTTCCTTCCTTTTCCACTGCTGGTGGTTAGGAGGGTTCTTTGGTGCATTATTATTACCATGATTAGATTTTCTTCCCCGACCACGGCCATGACCACGACTGGGGCCACGACCTCTTCCATGCTTAGCTTGGTGGAAGTTCGTCTCATTCACTTCAGGGAATGGACAAGAACCAGTTGGTCGGCTTTCATGGTTTTTCATTAATAGCCCATTATGTTGCTCGGCTACAAGAAGATGGGAGATAAGTTCAGAATACTTTTTGAATCCCATCTCTCGATATTGCTGCTGCAGGAGCATATTCGAGGCATGAAAAGTGGTGAAAGTTTTCTCCAACATATCATGATCAGTAATATTATCACCACATAATTTCAATTGGGAAATAATCCTGAACATAGCAGAATTATACTCACTGATAGATTTAAAATCTTGTAGCCTTAAATGAGTCCAGTCATAACGTGCCTGTGGAAGAACGACCATCTTCAGGTGGTCATATCTATCTTTCAAATTATTCCACAGTATGACTGGATCTTTAACAGTGAGATATTTCATTTTTAAGCCTTCATCAAGGTGATGGCGTAGGAATATCATGGCTTTGGCACGGTCTTGGTTTGATGCTTGATTTTTGTCCTTGATGGTGTCTGCCAGACCCATCGCATCAAGATGAATTTCAGCATCAAGCACCCAAGACATGTAGCTTTTGCCCGATATATCCAGGGCTACAAATTCAAGTTTAGAAAGATTTGACATTATTTAGAAAAAGAAAGTTCGTACCTTTGATACTTTCAAAGTATTTGCTCGAGATGGCAGAGTCTCGTGCTGATAACGTGTTATAAAATAACGACTGTAAAGTAAATAAACTAAAGACAAGTTTAGAGAGAGACTGATATATTATTGAACTTTCAAACTGATGTACATAATGAACTGAAATCTCCTCTATTTATAGAAGAAGGAAGCTGCTGTGTAAGCTGCTACTGTAAGCTGCTGTGTAAGCTGCTACTGTAAGCTGCTGTGTAAGCTGCTTGTAAGCTGCTACTGTACCAGATGTAGATAATCTTCTTCCGGGGGTAATGTTTATCCATAACGGAGTACCAAAATGATAAGCTTCTTCAGGAGGCTTATTTCCAATAGAGTACTAAATAGATAAACATATTTACGGCAGTGTCCCATATGGATAAGCTTCTTCAGGAAGCTGATTTACAACGGAGTACTAAATGAACATCCACTATATAATATATATTTATAACATATACTCCTTTCTTTTGTTCATTTTTATTTGTCACGTTTTGACATTTTACGTCGCTTAAGAAATAATAAATAAAGTGTATAATTTATCATGATACCTACATTAATTGATGCATATTTTTAATAATTTTGAAAAAATAATTTAAAATGAGAAATTAATGTTGTAGATATAACAGGAAAAAGAAAATTATCTTCTCTTAATACACTAAAAGTGATAAGTAAAAGTGAATATAATTCTAGTGATTGCAACTATTATTGGCCATTTTGAATATAGTGCATTAGATCTCCGACAAATACGCCCTTGCAATATGAGGCTAGTTGCATTTAATTAAAAATTATTGTTTGTCTACACAATACTACTCGCAACGTGAAATGTTTACCGTAAAAATTTGGAATGGATGTTGTATGGTGAGGCATTTTCCTTTTGTTTTTTGCTATGTCTAAGTTTCAAGATACAAAATTGTGCTATGACTAACAGATCCATGAGCAGTAATTAAATGCATGAACCATCATGAACAATCTTGTAGTACTAGTTGGAAATCATATGAAAAGTAATAAAATTGACCAGCTCGCAGTTACTAAATGAGAAATTAATTAGTCCAGTCTATATTACCTCAATGACAATGGGATTTAGCCAATCTCAGAATCTTAAAAGTAGAAAAGAAAATGAAAAAAGTATAGTGAAGCCTATTCAAATTCTCACGGTATAATATTAAAATCCCAAACAAATAAATTTTCATGTCTTCCTTTCTCAACCATCTAAGCTTTCAAATGAGGTGCACTAAGATAATTGATAAGTGATTTTTTATTTTTTTTTAAATTTCTAATCGGAAAATGAAGCTGTTTATTATATACTATAATACAAATAAAGTAGTATCATTTGTCTTCCCGTTACATAGACAGTGTCATAAAGCTACTAGACAGAAGCAGTTATTGCAAATTTAGAAGAAGAATCAAGGTTACCTAATTACGTTTTAACTTGCTTTGGATTCTATTGTTTAGCTGGCGAGCCTCAATTATGGAGAACGTCCCACTCATATGGTGAAGTCCAGCTTCAACCATCAAAGGATTCAAATCATCACTCGTCATCCTCTAAAGTTTTTGTCCCTTTCCGCAGTTGGATGAACCGTATTAATTAGGGTTATTTTCTTCATCTAAATTTTATAAATAGATTGTGTTATGATCTTTTTATGCAATAACAACATATCAGTATAATCTCATAGTAAGATTAGATGAGTATAATATTTACGCAAACTTTATTCTTATATTGTCAACGGTTATTTTCGACCGATCATCGGTTCAAGATGCTAAGATCTTTTTATGAGGTACCTAATTCTAAGTGCAGCTATATTAATTAGCCTATGGACACAATTTCAATTCTAAACTAGTAAATATGTCTGCGCTTCGCGCGGTTAAATTAACGATATGATATTTTTTCTAATACTGAAATATTAAGTGTTGTTGATAGTAGACACTTAATTTTGTACCTCCATCTCAATTATTTTCTAAAAATTTCTAGTTTATACGTTTAAGTTAAATACTTCTATTTTCACAATTTAAGAATTTAATAGGTCTATATTCAAGTAATATTTTACTTTTCTTTACCTTTATAAAAAGAAAAAATATAGTTATAATTCTCGCAATACCAAAAATAAAATGAAAAAAATAGTTTATCATTTACTACTTCCCATTACCTTGACATTTTGAATTCCCCATCTCCCGTATTGTCATTTTTCTTGTTGATAATCTATCCTTTGTTTTTTTTCAAAAAAAAATTTCTATCGTTTTTGTTTTGATAATTTTCTCCAGGTATACCTACCTTATATTTTTTTAATTCGTTCCAACATTATCTACCTGTTCCCATGTGTCCTCGATTTTTTTTTCATTTTCTTCACCATGTTTTCCTTTTTTATTTTTCTTCTTCCTTTTTTCTCATACTCATATCATTTAATTCCTCCGGTAAAATAAAAAATCGATATACTAAGTCAATTCCCCTTTCTCCTCTTACTAATTAAGTCATTTCTCTCTTGATCAATTTTTTCGTACATTATATTTTGTAATATATATTAAAAGTTAAAAATCACTTTTTAAATAATCTTAATTATATCTCTCTCTTATCCTCATCTCTCATATATCTCTTTAAGAAGTAATCTGATGTTAAAAATAAAAGTTAGACATTTAAATGTTTAACAAACTATAGTATAAGTTGTATCCAGAATACACATTTGTTTTTTTCCTTTCATTTATTTTCTAATATTTCACTCTTTAATTCTTCTATAAAACTAGAAATAATTATCCTTCCTTAAATAACCAAATCAATAATCCCCTTCTTAATAATTTTATGAAAATTCTCAAAAATTTAATACTTTCTCAGATTCCTGCTACCATATATATATATATATATATATATCCTTTAGCAGTCTTAGTGGTGAAGAGTGAAGACAGATGTGCCATCAGTGTCAAATGCCAAACCAAAATCACAATTTTAATTAACAGAAAATTTGGCAACAACTTTTTTGTCTAATTTCTGTGGTAAGTGGGCCCCACTCAACCCCTGCCACATGGCCCGTTGCCTAACTAAAGTTTATAATTTTAGGAAAGTACCACCAAAAGTACGGAAAGTTCTTTTTTACATTCTCAACTCGCTTATTCATTTGACTGAAAAGCTGTCCTCATTAGAAAATCCAATCTTGGCATCAAAAATGTGAAAATAAGCAAAAGTTTCAACTCCTCCTTTTACTAGATTCAAATTTCAAATGAAGGAAGAAACATAGAGCCCAAAATTTGAAACGTAGCAGCTCAAAGAGGACGAGAATAAGAACCTGAAACAATGATGAACTCTCACTTTTTACAGGTAGAGAAGACTTTGGACTTTTCAGCACCCCATACTTGACGATTTCCTCAAAATGAGTTTTATATAGTAATATTATCCATCTCTATGTGCTTCACACTTCTTTAATTTTTAATTACATCCATATTCGTATAATTTCCTCTCTTCTTTTCCTGGACGGTTAATACTTCATTAATGGGAAACAAATCCTTTTTAGTCGCATTGTCAAACAACTTGAAAGAAAGTAAGAGATTATTCATGTTAATCTTCATTTACTGCCACCCAGTCCCAAGCTTACCAGAAAAAAAAAATGAGCTTTTCAACAAAGTCGTTCTTGTGTTCATTTTTTGAAGGCGAAATGGGCGGATCCAGGATTTGAAAGTTACGGGTGATATTATATATACACACCTATCACTGTCTAGAAAGACCGAATACGAAAAATGGATGATTCAGTTAATTTTTGGTTAATCCAATTAGATCTTTTATTTTAAAAAGGATTTTAAATATATTTTACTTTTGGCTTACTATTTTCTAGGATAAAATTACCAAAAAAAAAATTATTTTATGAAAGTACACCTCCATTTAGAAAGTTTTCTTATAGAGTAACTTAATTACTATTATATAATTTTTGTTTGATTTGATTAATTGATTATTATTCTTGGATTAATTTTTTTCAATTTAATTATTGAGTTATATCACCATTTTTTTGCAAAGCCAAAATTTTAAAATTATCAATCTATGAGAATCAACTTAAAACCTCTTTTAATAAAGAATTTTTTTCAAAAACCAACAAATAATATTGTTCAAATTATACTCAATATATAAATTACTAATATTGTATTACTAAAAAAACAAACTATATATTACTTAGAATTTTAAAATTATGCATCAAAAGAAATTGCTTATGAAATAATATAATTGTAGGAAACAAAATATAGGCTAATGTAAAGAAATTAAAAAAAAAAAAAAAGATGGAGTATTTAGCAGCAAATAACAGGAAGAAAAAAGGGTAAAAAGAAAGAGGAGGAAAAGAAAAGGAAGCAGAGATTCGGGTGCCACTTTGTATATAACACTCATTTTTCAAAGAAATCAACATATTCATTAAGAATTTTTGCCGCAGCGTGCAGGTGGCGTACCACCCCGATCCTATAAGCTAGATCCGCCCTTGTTCCTTGCCACTTAAACTTGTATCAGTTTGTAAAGCCGATATATGAACTCTTAAGTTTTCCATTTGAACATCTTTACTTGAAAAATTGGCTACTAATACACTTATGATGGTGCGTGTTGTTCAACTGTTGTTGATATGGATTTAATTTAATATTTTATATAGCCACATCATCCATTCATTACATTTTGTTGACATCTGTATGTTCAAGGTCCCAATTTGTGGGCCCTGTCTTTTTTCAAAATTAGTTTATTAAATTTTTATTTTTTCTTTTCTTTCCTTTCTTTTATTCTTCATCTCCTAGCACGAACTGTAAACAAAAGCTCCGATAATGGATACTACAAACATACACCCCGATAATAGAGACTGAAGTTCAATCGATTTTTACCTATTTGGGAAGAACTTCACCGATCTCAGTATTAACTCAAGTTCCTCGGCTTTCAGTGATTGCAACAGTGATAGATCCGGCGAGTTTTCAATTGCTTCTTCAAAAAGTCGGCGGCTATTTTTGTCTTGCGCTTCTGAAAAATCCAATGAATTAATCGAGCAACTTGTCTCCGGTCTCGATTCGGCGGCTATTTCGGAGGGATAACAATCTAGAGAGGTTCTATCTAGAGATTGGACTATATCATCTGGAGTTGAAAGTTTGTTGGAACAGGGTTTGCTTATTTTTTAATTTGGGGAGATCTCTTGAGCATTATTTTCTTCAAAAAATTTTGGAACAAATGAAGGGTTGTCAACTTAAATATTATTTTGTGTAGCTCTTGTGAGGGCTTTGTTGTGGTGAGTGATTAATTTTCTAGGCACTGAGACTCATTTTCTTTTGGTTATTGGAGTTTGGTGTTGATATCTTGGAAGGATTACGCGAGTGCGTTGGGGGTGTGCTAAGATTCTGAGCTTTTTCCTTTGTTTGGTTGTGTTCTATGTTTTGCCAGAAGCGGCTATGTTCCAAAATTAAAATGCTTGACTTTATTAATATGGTAGAATAGAAGGAACACGGGGGTAAGGAGATGTGGGAGTTTGGTAGGGAAGACGAGAGGAAAAGAGAAGGGAAAGGGAAAGGTCTCATTTTTTTTTTTTTTGTTTTTTTAATAAAAACAATACTATTCACGCGCCTTTGTAGCATGATCTGCACACAATTTAGCCATGTCAACTGCTCCGCTTCCACATAGGAATAGTCAATGGTCAAATGTGTTTATTAGTATCCATTGCATCAAGTTGGAGTGTTCAAATGAAGAAAGTGCAAGTTCATATATCGACTTTTAAAAGCTGTACAAGTTTAAGTGGTCAGGAAGTCATTCCGCATTTTTTGAACTGATTGAAATTTCCTACCCGAAACTCCCAGTTACCTTTTCCTCAATTTCTTTGTCGTTAGCTTCCTATGATTACCACTCTTTGCCTAATATTTACTACTCATTTATAGTAAAGATGAAGGGAGCCATGGCGTAGGTGGTAAAGTTATTGTCATGTGATCAGGAGATCGCGGGTTCAAAATATTGAAACAGCCTCTTGCAAAAATATAAAATAAGACTGTATACAATAGTCCCTCGTGGTCCGACCCTTCCCTTATAAAAATAGCTATTGCAGTGCCATTTCCAAGAAACTGAGTCAAGCGAAATTATGGGAGCAAAAGCATGGTTCCGTACTTAATTAAACTAGAATAAGTGCAAGCACTGATGTTCAGATAGTAGTGTTCTGCAAAAGTTATTATTGACATGGTTTTCGTATTTCCTTTAGATTAAAGTGATAGCTATAAAGGGGAATACTGTGGAAGAAGAGAAATTTGCTAGAAGAGATGGGGATTGACGGAAAATTTACTCGCATACGTGACTCAAGTACCAAATTATGTTAATTTACTATAGCTAAATGACGAATTGAGGTAAAACCACAAATTAATGAATCATGTTTAAATAATAAACTTTATGCAAAGAGACACAGAAAATGATAAATGGTCTTTAATATATGGGCTTTGGTTCATCTTGGTCCGTGATATATATAGCATCTGAATGGTCCTTCATTTGTTACCTCAGCTGCAATCCTCCTCTTTACTTAAGCTTCTCTAGGGATAAGTCAACTTGTAAATGTATACGGGTGAAATTGGACCCATAAGCCGGCCCGCTTTTCGGTAAAATAAATCGAGCAAGGAATGCGAACAAGGAACAGGAACCGAGATAAAGGATTCGTCGAGTCAGGCACGGGGGCACGATGCCCGCCCTCGAGTATATCGAGGGCATGACCCCGGGATCGGTCCGAATCCCTAAAGACTTCAGTGAGCCTTATAAGGAAATCGAACATGATTAACGGAAGGCCATAATATTCGTGACCAACCGGGTATCACAGCGCAGATCTCAGCACGTACCGACGAAAATTCAGTAATTAGTTAAACGAGAGATTTTTACCTTTTATGGAATTGTACCTAGAGTAGGATTCCTCTACTATATAAAGGTGGTCTGATTATTCATTAAACACGTTGTAACACGCATCCCAAAGTAATATACCACTATTTTTACTGTTATTCATAACTCTTATTCTCATTCACCAGTGTTGGCCATTTTGAATCTGGATCGAGGGTGGAATATCGTCAAGGCTGGAATTATCCTCCTTAAGTGGTTTGGATTTACTATATCTTTATTTGTTTAATCTAACACAATTTATCATTTGTATCGAATTAATTCGCATATCCTTAAAATCACTTACAAATTTAATTATTATCCGTTTTTTAGGATAAATAGTTTGGCGCGCACCGCGGGGATAATGATAATATTGGCAATTTGATACAAATTTCCATAACGCACCCTATTTTACACTTGTTCTTTGAAGTGTCTTTAATTTCAGGTCAAAAATCAAAATGTCAAACTCCCAATCTGCACCTCTAAATATGGATGTTGAGTCCGGTTAGCACAGCGAGAACAACAATATGGTACCCAGTAGCGAGGTGCCACCTGTCGATCCCATCAGAATTCTGGTCGCGGACCTGATCGACGCTAACTCACATGTGGCCATTAATGCAAATATGTCTATCGATCCTGAGAACAGCATTCACGGGGGAGTCCGATCGGCAGCCCAAAATACGCACAAGGGTGAAGGAGATGGGATCAACTTGCTAGTGATCTTCGAAATGCTACAGGCCCAACAGACAGCTTTAACCCAACTGCAGAACCAAAGTCGTGCCCCCAGCAGTGTTGAGCCCGAGCCGTCCCGGGAAATTACTCTCAGAAACGAACCAATCACGCAGAGGCCGAGTGAAGCTGAACTAAGGACTAACCCCGAAATCATAAGAATGCTCGAGGAACTGACCAAACGGGTAGAATCGGGAGAAAAGGAAATCGAAGCTAATAAAAAAAAAGTGGAAACTTACAATTCCAGGGTCGACCAAAACCCAGGAGCGCCATCGATATTAAAGGGCCTGGATTCTAAGAAGTTTGTTCAGAAACTTGTTTTATCTTCGAGCGTAGCTCCAAAGCCAATCCCAAAGAAGTGTCGCATGCCCGAAATTCCTAAGTACAATGGAACAAAAGACCCAAATGAGCATGTGACCTTCTACACATGTGCCATCAAAGGGAACGACTTGGAGGATGATGAGATCAAGTCCGTCCTGCTGAAAAGTTCGGGGAAACTTTGTCAAAGGGAGCTATGATATGGTATCACAACTTTCCCCCTAATTCTATTGACTTGTTTGCTATTCTTGCAGACTCCTTCGTGAAAGCACACGCCGAGGATATCAAGGTCGAGACCAGGAAGTCGAACCTTTTCAAAGTGAAACAGAGAGATATGAGATGTTCAGGGAATTCGTATCCCGGTTTCAAATGGAACAAATGGACTTGCCTTCTGTCGCGAACGATTGGGCCAATCAGGCCTTCACCCATGGACTCAATACTCGAAGCTCGTTAGCTTCACAGCAGTTGAAGAAAATTCTAATAGAATATCTGGCTGTAACTTAGGCCAACGTATATAATGGGTATCAAATAAAAATTAGGGTCGAAGATGATCAACTTGGGGCCTTTTCCGGGTCCATTTACCAAGTCAGAGCTATTGTCTGATCCAAATGAGACATCGATCGTGAACAACGATCAAATAGGGACTAGTATCAACCATACAATAGAGACCGAAGAGGTAATGGATCCGGACGAAACATCGTGAGAAGCGAAAGGAGAAGTGATCGAGGTCAAAATAACCAGGGACTCATGAGTAAAAGCGGTTTCGATAGGCCTCTTGGGCCTAAGGAAGCACAAAAGTTATCGGATTACAACTTCAACGTCAACATTGCCGCCATCGTATATGCAATCGGACGCACCAAAGACACCAAGTGGAATCAACCTCTACAGTCCGATCTAGCCTAAAGAGAACCCAACCTCATGTATAAATATCACGGCAATCACGGCCATAGAACGAATAATTGCCGACAATTGAGAGAGAAGTAGCCCAGTTATTCAACAACAAACATCTTCGAGAGTTCCTAAGCGATTGAGCCAAAAACCATTTTAGAAATAGGGGCTCTAATAAGCATATCGAGCAGGAGGAACCTCAGCACGACATTCATGATAATCAGTGGGGTCGACGTCCCCAAGGGACCGATGTTAAAGTGCACCAAAGTGCCCATCACTAGAGAAAAATGGACTTGAGATTATGTGCCAGAAGGAACCTTATCTTTCAAAGACGAGGACGCTGAAGGCATCGTGCAGCCACACAAAAATGCACTGGTAATATCTGTACTCATAAGTAAACCTCGAGTTAAGAGTGTATTAATTGATCTAGGTAGCTCGGCCAATATCATTAGATCGAGAGTCATAGAGCAACTGGGTCTACAAAACCAAATTGTGCATGTAGTATAAGTTCTAAACGGATTCAATATGGCATGTGAGACCACTAAAGGGGATATAACACTAACGGTGAACACGTCCATAACCATTCAGGAAGAAAAGTTATACGTGATCGAAGGAGATATGAGATACAACACTCTGTTCGGGAGGCCGTGGATTCAGAACATGAGGGCAATCCCTAGACATTGCACTAGGTGTTAAAATTCCCAACTCTACGAGGTATTAAAATAATTTACGAAGAACAACTGGCCGCAAAGGAGATGTTCACGGTCGACGAGGTGGTCCTGATATCCGCACCTTCTACACCAAAGGATCCGAGTTCGATTGCCGAGGGAGGGACCAAATAGCAATCACCGATATATGCCCTGACCAAATCGGAGAAGCAGGGAACGAATGAGGATGATGACTACGGAGTTCCCAGATCCTTCATAGTCCCGATGATTCTAACGCCACCAGATCAACAGTCGAATAACTTGAGCAAGTCATATTGATCGAGCGCCTGCCCGATCGTAAGGTATACCTAGTCATGTGGTTAAATCGCGAGTTTAGGAAAAAAAACTCATTAAATTACTTATGGATAACATAGATTGTTTCGCTTGTCCCACATCGACATGACAGGGATCACGCTGGAGATAACTACACATAAGCTGAGCCTGGATCTGAAGTTTTACCCGGTCAAACAGAAAAAGAGGCCCAATTCCAAAGTCAAGCAGGCATTCATCAAAGACGAGGTATCTAAACTCCTTAAAATAGGGTCCGTCCGGGAGGTCAGATACCCGGATTGGTTAGCAAACATAGTAGTAGTCCCTAAAAAAAGGAATAAATTAAGAATGTGTGTAGACTACAAAGACTTGAATAAGGCATGCCTTGAATTATTTCCCTCTGCCTAACATCGATCGCATGATTGATGCGACAATCGGCCACGAGATTCTAATTTTTCCCGATGCCTACTCCGGGTACGACCAAATTCGGATGGACCCAAGCGACCAGGAAAAAACGTCCTTCATCACTAAGTATCCCATCTACTGTTATAACGTAATTCTATTCGGACTAAGAAATGCCGATGTCACTTACCAACGCCTAGTAAATCAAATGTTCGAAGAACAAATAAAAAAATCAATAGAGGTTTACATTGACGATATGTTAATTAAGTCCCTGCGAGCAGAGGACCATTTGAAACATTTGCAGGAAACTTTCAACATATTGAAGAGATACAATATGAATCTGAAGACGGAGAAATGCGCATTCATAGTTGGGTCTGGGAAATTTATCGGATTCATGGTGTCTTATCGGGGAATTGAGATCAATCCCGATAAAATCAAGGCCATAGAGCACATTACCGTGGTGGACAATGTCAACGCCGTTCAAAGGCTAACCGGGCGCATATCTGTGTTCGGACGATTCATTTCAAGGTCCTCTGACAAGAGCCAATGGTTCTTCTCGTTATTGAATAAGAAGAAGAAGAACTTTTCATGGACACCAGAGTGTCAGCAAGCCTTGGAAGAACTCAAGCGGTACCTTTCGAGCACGCGTTTGCTTCATACTCCGAAGATAGATGAACAGTTATACCTATACTTAGCGGTATCCAAGATAAAGGTAAGTGGAGTCCTAGTCCGAGAAGAAGAAGGTACGCAATTTCCTATTTACTATGTTAGCAGGACTCTAGGCGAGGCCGAAACTAAGTATCCTTACTTGGAAAAATTGGCGCTCACTTTGCTAAGCGCCTATAGGAAGTTAAAACCGTATTTTCAATGCCCTACCACGTGTCGTCACTACTTACCTGTTAAGGAACATAATGCATAAGCCCAAACTCTCGGGATAATTGGCCAAATGGGCCGTGGAAATCAACGGGTACAATATCGAATATCGACCCCGAACCACCATCAAATCTCAAATTTTAGTAGACTTCATGGCCGACTTCACACCAATCCTAATACCCGATGCCGAAAAGGAGTTGTTGTTGAATTCGGGGACCTCCGGAATCTGGACCCTCTTTACGGACGATGCCTTGAATGCAAAGTGGTACAGACTTGGCATCATGTTGATACCACCGATGAGTAATGTAGTTAGGCAATCTATTAGAACTGTAAAATTGACTAACAACGAGGCCGAGTGTGAGGCCATGATTGCAGGTCTCGAACTGTTTAAAAGCCTGGGGGCCGAGGTGATTGAAGCTAAATGTGATTCACTTCTTGTGGTGAACCAAGTCAATAGAACGATCGAAGTCAAAGAGGAGCGAATGCGAAGGTACCTGGATAAACTACAAGCGACGTTACATCAGTTCAAGAAATGTACTTTGCAACTTGTGCCTCGAGATCAAAACAGTGAAGCCGATGCATTTTCCAACTTCGGATCATTGGTTGATGACGATGAATTCAACTAGGTAACGGTCGTACAACTCATGAAATCATTTGGGTGCCGAATCGTAGGTTCATAAGATAATCAGGGCCGAATACTACTGGATCGACATGGAAAAATATGCAAAGGAGTTCGTGCAAAAATGCGACGGATGTCAGAGACATGTACCGATGATTCATCAGCCCGGGAAGCTGCTACATTCGGTCTTGTCACCCTAGACATTCATGAAATGGGGAATGGACATTGTTGGCCCCCTGCCATGGGCACCCCGTACAGCTCAATTCATATTATTTATGACTGACTATTTTTTTAAATGCGTGGAAGCCAAGGCATTTTAGAAAGTCAGGGAGAAAGAAGTTATTGACTAGATTTGGGACCACATAATATGCCGATTTAAAATGCCGGATGAGATCGTCTGCGATAATGGGAAGCAATTCATCGGCAGTAAGGTGAGTAAATTTTTTGAAGACTATAAGATCAAAAGGATCTTATCAACACCCTATCACCCTAGTGAAAACTGGCAGGTGGAGTCTACGAAGAAAACCTTACTCCAAAATCTTAAGAAGATGTTGACTGAAACCAAAGGAAATTGGAAGGACATTTTCCCAAAATCCCGTGGCCATACCGAATGACCTCAAAGTCTGGTACCGGGGCCACCCCATTCTCGTTGGTTTATGGTGTTGAAGCGCTGATACCGGTCGAAGTAAGGGAACTAAGTCTTCAATTACGATAAGAGACCGAAGAGTCAAACGACGAGTCCATGAACACAAGCCTGGAACTGTTGGATGACAGGCGCGAGGCCGCCGTCGTCGGCCGCCCTCGTCCTGCTGGACACCCAAAAATAACGGGTTTAAAGGAATTAAAACCGGAGAGCCAACCTCTGACACTTCAATATCAAGTACTTGGTGTTAAGAAAAGTGACACTTAACACCTTGGACTCGAACAAAGGAAAGATTAGACTGAATTAGGAAGGTCCATATCGAATTGTCGAGATCACCGACAAAGGATCATACAAACTTGAAGCAGGAAACGATGAGCGACTACTGAACAACTGGAATGTGACCCACATAAAATGGTACTACTGCTAAGGTACAACCCCATTCATTGTTTTATTTACCTATATTACGAATTGAACTAACGTTTTCAGGCAACAACCAAAGAATGATGCAGTTATTAGGCCTGAAAGCGCGCGTTGCACTCTTTTTCCCTTGAACCAGTTTTGTCCCAAATGGATTTTTCGGCAAGGTTTTTAACGAGCCAACAGCAGATCGTGCTAACTTAGAATTGGAGACCAGCTATAAACCGGAGTCGAGGGTTACATCAACAGTATCTAAGCCCTCTCAACGATCGGCCTCGAATACTAGCGGTTGTCTCGCCCCTTTATCTTGCGAAATCAGGCTTTGACATGTGACAAATCTTTTAAGGTAGAGTATTAAAATAGAAGAGTCGCCACCTAATGATTTTTAAGGTGAGTTAGGGAACCTATTTGCAAATAACTCCGGTTAAATTAGTTTGCGTTACCAAAGATCGGGTAAGGACTCAAATTACCTCAAAGAGAAGGTGTTAGGCACTCTTCAAGGTCCACAACTGTGGTTCCCGGCTGAATTCTAGACTATGTGGGATTATTGAATTAAAATAGGTTGAAGGTTTTTAAGTTGTTACGCCATGACCCGAAATTCCTACCGTCGGGACCGTGATGGCGCCTAACATTCCACTTGCTAGGCAAGCCAACATTAGAGTATTATTAAGCTAAACCTTATTCAATTCAATAACTAACAGCAAATAAACTAAAATGAAATACAGCGAATGCGGAATAATATAAAGGCTTCAACATTTACTACCACCCGGATCTGGAGTCACAATTCACGAGCTACTATGATTACTACAAACAGAGTCTGAGAAAGGAAAAATACATTGTTTTGAAGTAGAAAAACAGTAAATGATAAAACTAAGAAGAGACTCAAGGGTTTGCGGATGCCAGCAGATCTACCTTGGGTCTCTTGATAGAAAATATGGAAGCTAATCTCTTAATAAACTAGAGCCGGTACCAAAATCTTCACAGAAAGTGTAGAGTGCAGTATTAGTACCACCGACCTCATGTTCTGGTAAGTGTCGATCCTAACCTCGATGAAGTAGTGACGAGGCTAAGACAAGACACTTACAAATCAAACACGTACAATTTAACAGTATATATACAAGTAACAGCAATGATGAACTAGACAGGTAATATCGGGAGGGGGAAACATGCTGGGGGAATACGAGATAAAGAACTATAGCAGAAGGATAACTTGAACAGCCAATATGCTATGAACCAATAGGAACAAGTAAACACAGTAAAGGAAATATTGCACGGCATCACCCTTCGTGCTTTACTCTCATCCTCACCATAAAATCAATAGAAACGACACGATATCACCTTTGTGCATTAACACTCACAATATGGCATGGCATCACCCTTCGTGCATTAACACTCACAATATGGCACGACATCACCCTTCGTGCTTTCACTCTCAACCTCACATAAAGTCAATAGAAATGGCACGACATCACCCTTCGTGCATTAACACTCTCCCTTACCATAATGCAATGAAACAACTAACAATAAGGAGATAAAATAACAAGTACAAACCTTACTTCTATATTTGGTTCCACTATTTCAACCTCAACTTCGGAACTAATACTCAATTATCACCAAAAGATTCGTAAGCATGATAAAAGCGATCGATTTAACAATACTAGTCTAAACATAGATAACATGAACAAAGGAAGCTATATTTGCAAGAAACCACACCCCACCCGCATGCTTTAACCCGACTACACTTGTCACCTCACATATACATTGTTCCCAACAATTAAACAAGTAGCAATTAGGCATATAATTTTTATTCCCTCAAGACAAGGTTAACAATGACACTTACCTGCCCTAACAACCAAACTCAAAGCTCAACCACAGCTTTTTCTTTCACACAAGCCTCTGAACCAATAGAATATAACAAATTACCAACCAAACAATTCAATTTAAGCCTTAGGAACTACCCACGATTGTAAAGAATTCAATTTAGGTCAATATTGAAAAAGTGAACTTCCGGGCCCTCTTGGTCCAAACTCGAAATTCGGACCAAAACCCGATTACCCATTCACCCCCGAGTCCGGTTATGTGATTTGTTATGGAATCTGACCTAAATTTGAGGTCTAAATCCCCAAATTACCAGATCCCTAATTTCTACCCAAAACCCCCCAATTCTCCCATGAAAACTTTAGATTTTAGGTTGAATCTTAGGAAAAAGTAGTGGAAGATTGAAAGAAATTAGTTTAAGATCACTTACCAATGATTTGGAGAAGAAAAGCTCTTTGGAAAATCGTCTCTTATGTTTCTAGGTTTGAAAATTTGAAGAATGAATCGAAAATCCCGTCTAAGTCATCTTTTGTTCAGCGACAGGTATCGCATTTGCAACCATTTGCGAACCCACAAATGCAACATTTTCTTCGGAAATGCAAAAAGTGCCCTACGCCTGCACTCATCGCAAATGCGACCAAAACTTCACAAATGCGAAGGTCTACCCCCAATCTATTGCTCGCAAATGCGATGATCTCTTCGCAAATTGCGAGCAAGATCTCGCAAATGTGAAATCTGCAGGTGTAATGCACACGAACTATGATTTCTAAGCTCAATTCACTCTGTAGCCAATCCGAAACTCACCTTAGCCCTCGGTCTCCAAACCAACTATGCACACAAGTCTAAAAACATCATATGAACTTGCTCGCACGATAAAATCGCCAAAATAAGACCTAGAACTACGAATTGAACAGCAAATCAAATGAAATTTTCAATAAAACTTTGAAACTTCTATTTTCACAACCAGACGTCTGAATCACGTCAAACCAACTCCGTTTTCATCATATTTCACAGACAAGTCATAAATATGGTATTGGACCTATACCGAATTCCGGAACCAAACTACGGACCCGTTATCCAAAAAATCAAGCTTTGGTCAAACATGTCAAATTTATTAAGCCTTTAACTTGCAAATTTCGACAAAGTCCGATATCTCGGGCTAGGGACTTCTGAATTCAATTCCGGTTATACGCCCAAGTCTCAAATTACGGGCGCACTGGGACTGTTAGAACACAAATTCGAGTCTGTTTACTAAAAATATTGACCGAAGTCAACTCAAATGAAGTTTTTAGATAAAATTTCTTATTTCTCTCAGTTTTTATCATAAAAGCTTTTTGAAAAGATGCCCGGACTATGCACGCAAATCGAGGAAGGCTAAAACATGATTTTTAAGGCTTCGGATCACAGAATTAGGTTTTAAATTAGGAGATAACCTATCGGGTGATCACATTCTCCACCTCTAAAACAACCGTTCGTCCTCGAACGGACATAGAAAAGTACCTGAACTGGTGAAAAGGTAGGGATATTTACTACGCATGTCCGACTCGGACTCCCAAGTAGCTGCCTCGACGGGATGACCTCTCCACTATACTCGAACTGAAGGATAACTCTTTGACCTCAACTGACGAACCTATTGGGATAGAATAGCCACCGGCTCCTCCTCGTAAGTCAAATCCTTGTCTTGCTTGACAGAGCTGAAATCTAATACATGGGACGGATCGACATGATACTTCCGAAGCATGGACACGTGGAACACCGGATGAACTCCTGATAGCCCTGGTGGTAACGCAAACTTGTAAGCCACTTCTCCCACTCTTTCCAGAATCTCAAAAGGTCTGATATACCTAGGGATCAACTTGCCCTTATTTCCGAAACTTATTACACTCTCCGCGACCATGAATGCAACATCACGAACTCTACGGTCAGCATAACTCTTCTTCTTGGACTGAGCTGCACGAAGTCGATCCTGAATAATCTTGACCTTATCCAAGGCATCCTGTACTAGATCTGTACCTGACAACCGAGCCTCCCCCAGCTCGAACCACCCAACTAGCGACTGACACTTCCTACCGTATAATGCCTCATAGGGAGCCATCTAAATGCTCTACTGGTAAATGTTGTTGTAGGCGAACTCTGCAAGGGGCAAGAAGGGATCGCACGATCCTCAGAAGTCTATAACACATGTGCGGAGAATATCCTCCAATATCTGAATAGGACGCTCGGTTGTCCGTTCGTCTGAGGGTGAAACGTTATGATCAACTAAACCCGCGTGCCCAACTCATGATGTACTACCCTCCAGAAGTGCGAGGTGAACTGCATACCTCGATCAGAAATGATAGACACTGGCACACCGTGAAGGCGGATGATCTCGCGGATGTAAATCTCTACCAACCACTCCGAAGAATAGATAACTGCCACATAAATGAAATGCGATAACTTATTCATCATGTCCACAATAACGCAAACGACATCAAACTTCCTCTGAGTCTGTGGGAGTCCAACAACGAAATCCATAGTGATACGCTCTCACTTCCACTCAGGAATCTCTATCTTCTGAAGCAAACCACCAGGTCTCTGATGCTCATAATTTACTTGATGACAATTTAGACACCGAGCTACATAGGCAACTATATACTTCTTCATCCTCCTCCACAAATAATGCTACCGCAGGTCCTGATACATCTTGGCGGCCCCCAGATGAATAGAATACCGGGAACTGTGGGCCTCCTCAAGAATCAACTCACAAAGTCCATCCACATTAGGTACACAAACATGACCTTGCATCCTCAAGACTCCGTCATCTCCAACAGTAACCTACTTGGCACCATCGTGCTGCATTGTGTCCTTAAGGACCAACAAATGAGGGTCATCATACTGCCGATCTCTGATACGCTCAAACAAAGAAGACCGAGCGACTATACAAGCTAGAACACAACTATCCAACCTCACAAACTGGTTGGCTAAAGTCTGAACATCTGATGCAAGCGGCCTCTCATAGACTGAAAAGAATGCAAGGCTGCCCATACTCGCTGCCTTTCTACTCGGCCACCACATTGGCCTTCCTCTGATGATACAAGATGGTGATATCATAGTCTTTCAATTTCTCCTACCACCTCTTATGCCTCAAAAATTGAGATCTTTTTGCTTGAACATATACTTAAGGCTTCGATGATCAGTAAAAACCTCACACGACATGTCGTAAAGGTAGTTCCTCCAAATCTTCAGCGGATGAACAATGCCTGCCAACTCTAAGTCATGGACATGGGTAATTCTTCTCATGAACCTTTAACGGCCGCGATGCATATGCAATTACCCTGCCCTCCTGCATCAATACCGCATCGAGCCTAACACGGGACGCATCACAATATACCGTATAAGACCCTAAACTTGTAGGCAACACCAACACCGTTGTTGTAGTCAAAGTAATCTTGAGATTCTGAAAGCTCGCCTCAAACTCGTCTGACCATCTGAACAGGGTACTCTTCTAGGTCAACCTGGTCAACGGGGCTGCTATAGATGAAAACCCCTCCATAAAGTGACGGTAGTAGCCCGCGAAACCCAAGAAACTCCTGATCTCTGTATCTGAAGTAGGTCTAGGCCAGTTCTGAATTGCCTCAATCTTCTTAGGATCCACTTGAATGCCCTCTACTGATACAACATGCCCCAAGAAAGCGACTGAATCCAACCAAAACTCGCACTTTGAAAATTTAGCATACAATCAGCTGTCTCTTAGAGTATGAAGCACAATCCTAAGATGTTGCTCATGATCCTCTCGACTGCAGGAGTAGATCAAGATATTGTCAATAAACACAATCACAAAGGAGTAAAAATAAGGCTTGAACACTTGGTTCATCAAATCCATAAATTATGCTGGGGCATTGGTCAAACCAAAAGACATCACTAGAAACTCATAATGCCCGTACCGAGTCCGAAAAGTTGTCTTAGGGACATCGGATGCCCTAATCCTCAGCTGATTGTATCCATATCTCAAATCAATCTTCGAAAACACCTTGGCACCCTGAAGTTGATTAAATAAATTATCAATCCTCGATAATGGATACTTGTTCTTGACGGTGACTTTGTTCAATTGCCGATAATCTATGCACATCCTCATCGATCCATCCTTCTTCTTCACAAACAACACAGGTGCACCCCAGGGTGAGACACTAGGTCTAATGAAGACCTTGTCAAGCAAATATTGCAATTGTTCCTTCAATTCATTCAACTCTGATGGATCCATACGGTATAGCGGAATGGAAATGGGCTGAGTTCCCAGAGTCAAATCAATTTAGAAATCAATATTCCTGTCGGGTGGTGATGTGCCGGAGAATTTCGGTACATTTAATACCAATTGCTTAGATTTTAGCTCATTTTAAATGCAATTATCTTTTATACTTATGTAATTTTGATGTTGTGCAGTGCATGAAGCTTGAGGACCCAAAAACATGGAAATGGAATCAAAAAGCCGCAAAAGGACAAGAAAGAGGCAAAATGCGATCGCAGAGTTAAAAATACGGACCACAAATCCAACATGCGGACTGCATAATGCTCAGGGGAACCGCAAAGTCCAACAGTTAGTTTGGCCAAATCCAAGTGAAGAAATGTGGTCCATTATGCGACCGCATAACAGGTTTGCGAGCCGCATAATGGATCGCAAACCTCCTGTAGAAGTGGATGAGATCAGAAATGCGGACCGCATAACCTGAATGCGACGACTTCCTGGAACCTAGGATTTCGAAGATGCGGTGGACTTGAAGAGAATGCGGACCGCATATCTGTTATGTGACAGAAATGCTGTCGCAAATTTGACATGGAAGGGCATTTTTGTCTGAAATTGGCCCCAGGTTTTAGCCCACTATAAATAGATTTATTGGGGTTTTGTGGGGGCATGTTGTCTGGAAAAAGAGCTACAATCCAAAGTTTGAATAGTCCCATCTTTGGAAGCTTTGAAGGTGAAGAATCTTGCACTTTTGTAAGCACTATGACATTTAATATTCTCTTCTTTTTGTATTTTAGCATGTGTGGCTAGTTTTAAATACTAAGGTTGTGGACCCTAAATGGGTGTAATGTCAATGGGTGTTTAACATTGAATATATGTATAATGGTTGATTGATATTTATTTACTCCTCATTCTTCATTTATTGTTGGTGGTTGCAAACATTAACAAGTGCCATTATATTCTTTCTTTACTTGGAAAAGTGAGTTAGGGTTTGGTAGAAGTAAATATCAAAGACTCAAGGTTTTAAACCTTGTTTAATAGAATTGTTTAGGAATAAGGGAATTTTATTTGGCATAAATTGATTACTCTTAATTGCAAATCTTTTATATTTGGAAAAATCATAAAGAGAAATACTACCCAACTATTGAAAAATATTGGGTAGTCATTTAGAAATCATTTGCATATCAAAAGGACCTTCCATTAGAAATATATCATAGTAACACCGATAGCATTACATTTTATTGAAGGGGACACAACCTTGGTTTAGATAATCAAATTAATTACAACCTTATTTAATCATATTTGTTACTATTTCACAAAATTACAATCCAATCTATTACCATACTTTTGTTACTCTAACGGAATAGAAATACGATTTAAGTTAAGATTCACACTACTCAAGTAAACTTTTCTCGCCTATTCCCTGTGGGATTCGACCCCAACCTCGTTGGGTTAATATATTTGACATCGATTGCTTTACACTATTTTAAGGTGTAATTTGAGCGTATCAGGTGGCATACTCGGCAGGTCTGCAAGAAATACCTCTGGAAACTGACGAACAACTTGTATGAAATCCATAGAAGGAACCTCTGCACTAAAATCACGAACATAAGCCAAATAAGCTAGACACCCCTTCTCGACCATACGTCGAGCCTTCATATAAGAGATAACCCTACTGGTAGAATGGCCAGGAGTCCCTTTCCACTCTAATCGAGGCAACCCCGGCAAGGCTAAGGTCACCGTCTTGGCGTGACAATATAATATAGCGTGATAAGGTGACAACCAATCCATACCCAATATAACATCAAAATCAACCATATCGAGAAGTAGGAGATATATGCTAGTCTCAAGACTCCCAATGGTGACCACACATGAATGATAAACATGATCTACAACAATAGCATCCCCCACAAGTGTGGACACATATACAGGGGCATTTAAAGAATCACGAGGCACAACCAAATGTGAAGTAAAATAAGATGACACATAGAAGTAAATAGATCCTGAATCAAATAGAACTGAAGCATCTCTACCGCAACCTGAAACAGTACTTGTAATAATAGCGCCATATGACTCAGCCTCGAGTCTAGTTGGAAATGCAAAACATCGGGGCTGGGTCCCATCACTCAGAACTACATCTCTAGGACGACCCTTGGCTGGCTGGCCTCCACCTCTAGCGGCCTGACCTCCACCTCTAATGGTCGGACCACAACCTCTGGCTGCCTGAACCCTACCTCTAGTTGGATGAGCAGGTGGTGCAGCACCCGATTCCGAGACTATGGCAAGAGAACCCTGATGCTACGAACTTCTCTATTCACGAAGGAAAAATCTAGAAATGTGCCTCGGATCACCATAAGTATAACAAGACCTCGGCTGTTGCGACTGCTGGACGTGAAATTGACCCTGTCAACCTAAGTAACCACCCTGAAAACTCTAGAGCGGAGGTGCACTAATAGGAGCCGGTGATGCACTATAGGCTAGCTGATATTAATAAGGCATATGAGGGCCACGACCACCTGGAGCAATGTGGGATGCTTGGAGCACTGAATGAAATGGCCTGGGAGGATGGCCTCTACCAAGATTACCCTTGCCTCTAGATGAGGCACCACTGAACCCACCGGAATGACGAGGTCTCTTATCAGACCCCTGAGCTCCCTGGCAAAGAACCACCTCGTGTGATGACCCAAAGGGGTCATCTTATGAATTAAGACACTATTTTGGGCTCATTAGCCTTAAAAAGACTAATTTTAATTACTTTAATTTGCGTGCGCAGTCCGTGCGTGAAACTAGGGGTGGGCATTCGGTATTTCGGTTCGGTATTTAATAATTCCGATACGGTATTTCGGTATTCGGTTTATCAATTGTGCATAAAAAATACCGTACCAAAATATTTCGGTACGATTCAGTATTCATTATTTTGGTTCGGTATGGTTCGGTACGGTTTCGGTTTAATATTCGGTCTTATTTCACATTCAAGATGCATGACATGGTGAACATTTGGCAGTGCTATTTGATACTGAATTTCAAAGCTCATGTCCTCCAAAGTCAAAACACTAATAATTAGACCATAGGTAGAGCATAACACTGCAAACATGCACTGTCGCTTCTGATTTTCCATTAAAACAGAATAGTTAACAAAACAACATAACACAACAGTTAACAGAACAGCATAACACTGCAAACATGCACTGGTCGCTTCTGATTCTGCACTTAACACTTAACAGTTTGCAATTTACCAAATGCTGATCTCCATCTGTGTCTGTCGACAAAATACCAAATGCAAGCAGAATGTTGCAGTTAACAGTTTGCTAATTTACAGAACAAATTAGCAGTCCAAAACTTAACATCCAAAATACAGCTAAAATGCAGCTCAGTTACAGAACAAATTAACAGTCCAATTGTTACTTAACAGTTACAGAACAAGATCCTCACACGGGACAACACTTCACAGTTAACAGTATGCTAATTTAGAGCACTAAAATGGAGCGTAATAGAAAATGTTCACTGTTGGGACAGCACTGTAGCAGCATTAACAGGCAACAAATCTTCTCTGAAAATGGCCAACCGAACACGGGGCATAATTGCACTTGAACCTAAACAATATATAAATCATAAGTTAGAATTTTATTTTTTGATGATAATAAAATAAAACTACAAAAGAATATCACCAAACAAATAGTATATTAAAACTTACCACTCAAGTTGCAAGTTGCAACTATACATCAAGCAATGCTAGTAGTGCTTCCATTATTTCCTAAATCTAAAGATAATTCGACCAAATATGTCAATGACAATGACAAACAATTATGATATATTATTTTGAACTAAAATACACACAAAATATTAAAGCTTACCAAGTTCAAGTTCCTCAAGATACTTCAAGTCTTCTTCAACACTAATAGGATTCTTCTCTTCTCTAAGCCAATCTTGAAGACAAATAAGAGCTTGCACACATTTAGGAGTCAATGAACTCCTAAATGGATCAAGAATACGGCCACCGGTGCTAAACGCACATTCCGACGCCACACTAGAAATTGGAATGGCCAACACATCACGAGCCAACTCCGAAAGAATAGGAAATCTAGGAGCATGGGTTCTCCACCAACTTAAGATATCAAATTCTTCACTAAATGGCTCTTGTTCTTCACTAATGTATTTATCCAACTCCGATTTAGCACCCCCACTTCCATTGTCTTCCTTTTGTTTCTTCAAGTGAAGCTTCGTTCTTATTAATGATGTAGTTATAACACTCCCACTAGATGTAATAGATGTGTTATTAGATGAAACAGAATTAGATGGAGATTGAGTATAAGACCTAGTTGAATACTTTTTTAGATACTCTTCAAACAAAGAATTCATATAAGCATACACCTCAGCATTTATTTTCTTCCCCTTTTCCTCCCCAAAAAGTTCTTCAAGTGCTCCCTCTACATATTCAAATTTGTTACGTGGATCCAAGACGGAAGCAATAAAAATCATTTTATTCATCTTTTCGGGCTCACCCCAATACTTCTTGAACTTTTCTTGCATCCGCTCAGCCATTTTTCTCAAATTCTCATCCTCACTAACTAAACACATTTTCAAATGACAATAAAGTTCAGATACATCCTCAAAATGAGCATTACAAGTGACATAACGTGAACCTGAAACTTTTTTGGTGAGCTCGTGAAATCTTGCAAGAAACTGTATCACATTTCTCACATTCACCCAATCCTCAGATTCAAGAGGACCTGCACTACTACCATCTTCACTAGAACATTGATAAATAGAAAATCCATCATCAAAAAGATGAAACTTGTCAAAGGCCTTTTCAAAGTTTTGTGCCGTATCCAACATCAAATAGGTGGAATTCCACCTAGTAGGAACATCCAAGCACAAAGTTTTGGTACATTCTACATTTACATGTGCACAACACTGTTTAAACTTTAAGTTCCTTGCAGGAGAAGCTCTCACATACCTCACAATATTTCTAACACGTGCGACAGAAGCATCAA
>ML426826.1:1619-19093 GCA_005239525.1 Nicotiana knightiana | reverse complement strand
GCATAAAATGTAAGGTATATCACATGTTAAACTATGCAATTTAGTCTCGCATCAACTATCTTAAGCACAAGCGCAAAGAAAGAAGATCATGTGATTCGTCTCAAGATTGAGGAAGACAACAAAACAGCCGAGAATAAGTCTCGTGGAAATTCAACGATCATGGGAGCTAATATCGTTGAGGAGACTGCTCCAAAAAGTAAGAAGAGGAAGCCTGGATAGACTAAGGAGCAGAACAAAAAGAAATTCAAGGGCAACTGCCACAACTGTGGAAGAGTTGGTCACAAAGCCCCTAATTGTCGTCTCCTAAAAAAGGATAATAAGAAGGGACAGGCCAACATAGTGGAGAAGAATGATGACATTGATGATCTTTGTGCAATGCTTTCAGAATGCAACTTAGTTGGAAATTCGAAGGAGTGGTGGATTGACTCCGGAGCCACTCGACATGTTTGTGCTGTCAAAGAATCATTTGCGCTTACTCTACTGCTGGTCCCGAAGAAGAGATTTCCATGGGAAATAATTCAACAGCCAAGATTGAAGGTTATAGGAAGATATTCTTAAAGATGACTTCCGGCAAGGTGTTAACGCGCAACAACATTCTTCATGTTCCTACTATTAGGAAGAATTTAGTTTCTACTTCTTTACTTGTGAAGAATGGATTCAAATGTGTATTTGTCTTTGATAAAGTTGTTGTGAGAAATAATGAAATGTATGTTGGAAAAGGCTACCTCATGGAGGGCCTTTTCAAACTCAATGTAATGGTTGTTGATAGGATGAATAAAATTTCAGCTTCTTCTTATTTGTTGGAGTCAAATGATTTATGGCATATTCGTTTAGGACATGTCAATTATAAAACCTTGCAGAAGTTAATTAATTTAGAAGTATTGCCTAAATTCGAGTGTAATAAATCGAAATATCAAATATGTGTTGAATCTAAGTTTGTAAAACATCCTTATAAGTCTGTTGAAAGGAATTCAAATCCTTTAGACCTAATTCATACTGACATTTGCGATATGAAGTCGACACCATCTCGAGGTGGGAAAAATTATTTTATTACTTATATTGACGACAGCACTCGATATTGTTATGTTTATTTGCTTAATAGTAAGGATGAAGCAATTGAAGCATTTAAGCAATACAAGAATGAAGTAGAGAATCAATTGAATAAAAAGATCAAAATGATTAGAAGTGATAGAGGTGGAGAATATGAATCTCCGTTTGCAGAAATATGTTCGGAATATGGAATTATCCATCAAACTACTGCACCTTACACACCTCAATCCAACGGAATTGCGGAAAGAAAAAATCGGACATTAAAGGAAATGATGAATTCTTTACTAATAAGTTCCGGATTACCGCAGAGTTTGTGGGGGGAAGCTATCCTTACAGCTAACCGAATACTCAATAGAGTACCCCACAGCAAAACGCAATTTATTCCATATGAAAAATGGAAAGGAAGAAAATCTAACTTGAAATATTTCAAAGTGTGGGGGTGTCTAGCAAAGGTACAAGTTCCTTTACCTAAAAGGGTTAAAATCGGACCAAAAACAGTAGATTATGTTTTTATTGGATATGCTACAAACAGTAAAGCATGTCGGTTTTGGTCCATAAATCCGATAATCCCGAGATTCATGTTAATACGGTAATGGAATCAGATAATGCTGAATTCTTTAAAGCATTTATCCGTATAAACTGAATGCGAGTCCTTAAGTGAAAGACCTAAACGACCTCGGGGAGAACCAAAGGAAAATACTCCAAGTGTAGAAGATCCAAGGCGTAGCAAACGTCAAAGAACATCTACTTCCTTTGGACCAGATTTTGTGACATTCTTGCTTGAAAATGAACCTCAAACTATTAAAGCAGTTATGTCGTCTTCTGATTTGGAGTTTTGGAAAGAGGCAGTCAATAGTGAGACTCAATCAATTTTGAATAACCATACGTTGGAATTGGTTGATCTTCCTCTTGGAAATAAGCCTTTAGGTTCGAAATGGATCTTTAAACGGAAAATGAAAGCTGATGGCACTATTGACAAATATAAGGCAAGACTTGTTGTCAAAGGTTATAGACAAAAATAAGGCCTTGATTACTTTGACACTTACTCGCCAGTAACGAGGATAACATCTATTAGGACGCTAGTGGAATTAGCGGCCGTGTATGGTCTTGAAATCCATCAAATGGATGTTAAAACAGCTTTCTTAAATGGAGAATTAGAGGAAGAGATTTACATGGAACAACCTGAGGGTCTTGTGGTTCCTGGTAAAGAAAAGAAAGTGTGCAAACTTGTTAAGTCGCTTTACGGACTTAAACAAGAACCCAAACAATGGCATGCCAAATTTGATCAAACAATGTTGGCAAGTGGGTTTAAAATCAACGAGTGCAACAAAAGTGTTTACATTAAAAACCCTCCGGATCATGAAGTCATTGTTTGTTTATATGTTGATGACATGTTGATAATGAGCAAAAGCATGTCAGATATAAATGCTACAAAACGCATATTGGCTAACAAATTTGATATGAAAGACTTAGGAGTTGCTGATGTGATCTTCGGAATCAGAACTCACAAGACTCCACAAGGTCTAGCATTATCACAGTCTCACATTGAAAAGGTACTTGACAAGTTCAAGTATTTGGATTTCAAAATTGCCAAGACTCCAATTGACGTGAGTTATGCACTTCAAAAGAATGGAGGTGAAAGTGACTCACAACTGGGATATGCAAGAGTATTGGGAAGTTTGATGTATATAATGAATTGTACGCGACCAGATATAGCATGTGCTATTAGCAAACTGAGTTGATTTACAAGTAATCCCAATCAAATACATTGGATGGCAATGAAACAAGTTTTGGGGTATCTGAAATATACCCAAAATTATGCTTTGCATTATAACACATATCCCTCCATGATCGAGGGATATAGTGATGCAAATTGGATCACCGGATCATCTGAAGTTAAATCCACGAGTGGATATGTTTTCACAATTGGGGGTGGAGCAGTGTCTTGGAAATCATCCAAACAAACGTGAATCGCCCGTTCTACAATGGAATCTGAATTCATAGCTTTAGATAAGGCCGGTGAAGAATCTGAATGGCTTTNAGACAACTACTCTCTAGTGGTGTTATCAAAATTGACTACGTAAATTCAAGAGATAACGTGTCAGATCCACTTACAAAAGGCCTATCTAGAGAGACAGTTGAAAGATCATCAAAGGGAATGGGTTAAGGCCTAGGACAAGTCATCATGGCGGTAACTCTACCTAGCAGACTCGAGATCCCAAGAGCTAAGTTCAAAGAGATCAAACAAAGTCATAAATGACAGTTCAACATTGTCAAATAACTCAACCCATTCTCGTGATGAAGACAATGTTCAAAAATCAAGGTAAAGCATTAAGGATTTTTTGATGAATCAATAAAACTTAAAGCTCTTTAATGATTTGTTAAGTCTGGAAGGATATGACCAGATAGTGTGTCTTTAGTATTACACGTTTAGAAATCACCTATGTGAGTGTAAAGTGTAAGTCTCTTCAAGGGGAATGAAAGTAAAGGCCCATTCTTTAAGCAATCATGAAACCAGGCGGTGTTCATGGATGAAACGAACACAACCGTGAGAATCATATATGGTTAAGGATTGATTGTGTGACTTATGTTGTCTAGGTATACAACAAAGCTCGACGGTTCAAAGATATCAAATCTACCGATTGACCGAGTATATCCGATATAAGTTCACTACGGAAAGTTCAAAGGGAAACCTACTTATCCAGATGCAATTAATTCTTGCATGTAAAACACACACACGTCCGTGCATTCCTTTATTTTATAGTCATTCCCCATTCATGTGGTGGATTGTTGGTCTTTAAGCTTAGTGTAACTTAATTTTAAGCTTGGTGTAGCTTAAAGAGAGTGAATGGAAAATGGTGGGAAAAGAAATGGAAGGAAGTGAAATTTTGAATTAGTGCACTTTGTCCCTCATTGGAAGAAGGAAAGAAAATCTATGTGTATATATAGAGAAGCTCTTTTTCTAGCTCTTAAAGATTTGAGAAGAAGGCAAGCCTCGCGCCGTTGTCGTCGTCGTCGCTCGGCTCGGCTTCGGCTTCGTCTTCGGCTTCGGCTTCGGATTCGGTCAAATATTGATCGATTAATCTTTTTAGACAAAGATTCAGTCCGGATTTCTTTCCCGAATTATTTTAAATCCGTTTTTAATTTTTCCGCAATCTTCACTGTTCCAACAGCTATGGTTGTTCTGAGAGGTTGCAAAACCTTTTCGGAAGTTCTGAAAGGTTGCAAAACCTTTTCAGAAACAGTACGAAATTGGCTATTTATATGCCTTGAATCCCAGAATCTTTACGTACTAAATTTTCTGATCTTCTTCTTCTTCTTCTGCACAAAAATATTCCAGTGTGTTTTACGACCATCAAGTGGTTCGCCAATCACCGGAGTTTTTGGTACCGATACGCTGGAGAGTTAAATTGTTCTATCATGGGAGGATATATTCCAAAATCTCGGGTACTTGAGGGGAATAATTTCCTTAAGGACACACTATGTATTCAGTGGGCTCGGTTTATTCTTGTATTATTATTTTTTTCCAGAAGAGAAGCTAAAGACGCCTGGACTAGCACGCCCGCGCTCAGCACACGCTAGTGATCGCGCTAGTCATGTTTCTTATTGTCTTCCACTAGCACGGTCGCGCTAAGCCCGCGCTAGTGAGGTTTTTCACTGTTTCTGTATTTTCAGTAAATTTATTATTTTATTTTCAGCAGTACAGATTACTAACATCTAAGACTCTCAATTTGATTTACCCAATTGAATTTCCATCTCCTACTAGCCATTTAGTAGCTGAGTTACTGATATTGACTCATCTACTAATATTTTTCCATACATGGGAGCCCGTAGTGCTTTTTCCTTCTTCCCTGCCTAACACCCATCTTCTCCCATATTTATTAAGTAACTTTTTTGCCCAGAGAGAATCTGTTTCCTTCCTAAATCTCCAGGCTAGGGTGGCATGGAAGGAGGAAGCTTTCTAATTGGATTTATATAGACTAATCCCTCCGTGATGCTTAGGTCTTGTGACTATGTCCCGTTTAACAAAATGTCATTTTCTCTTTTCATCAGTACTTCCCCAGAGAAGATTCCCTTGGATAGACAATTTTATTCAGTGTGACCTTGGGAAGGTTATGAATTTTCATAACATGATTGGGTATAGCCAATAAGGTTGATATAATAAGAATAGTTAATAAATAATGAAAAATACATGTTCTTGGGTATGCTTGCATATTATTTCTTATGTGAATTGCGGGAGATTACATGATTTTCGAAGTGAAATTATGCTCATTGTGTGTGTCTTGTGTGTGGGAGTAAGTTTGGATGATGAGTGATCAAAAGATGTCAATTTGTTGCAAAAAGGAAAAGATGGAAGAATTGGGAGCTCGTCCATTCTCGCGTATGGCACGAAAAAATACAAGAAAAATGAGAAAATTAAGTGCATAAAACAGCAAAGTGAAGCGAAGGCATAAATCGCTTCGCGAAATGGAAAAAATTCAAAGGACGAGTGTGGATGCGGATTTTTCAGCTTTCCTACCCGAGATTGGATTGATTAGTTCCGCCACATACAAACCCTAATTGATATAAATACATCCTAAAACTTCCTTTTGAATGGGGGAGACACTACTTTAGGGGTTAGAGAAGAATTTGGAGAGGAAGAACATGCAAAGAGCAAGGCGGATCAGACGATTTGGCGACGAGTTTTTCCTTTCTTCTTCCAATTTATTGGTTATGAATTTTAGTATTGTAGTTTTACATACTATTATGAGTAGTTAAACTCTATATTCTAGGATTTGATGGAACCTCTTGGAGTAGGAATTTTCATTACGTATAATATAAGTTTTCCATTGAATTTTCTCTACTTATTAAACCACGTGATTATTGTTATTGATTGAATGATCATCAATTGACTGTGCCTATTTATTATGTATTGCTTGGGAAATGGTGCATATTTAGGGTGGTTATTGAACAACGTCACTCTTAACGTATGTGAAGAATCAATACGGCGGGTTTAAAAGTGGGTTTAGGAATAACAAAGTCTTGATGTGGTCATAGTGAGCGATAAAATAGTGCCAGCTAGCGTAGTTCGGGAGAATATGTCTAGTAAATTATTATAGTTGCTCGGGAGAGAATGATGATTCCTGAAGTTCTCACGATCAGTAGTGAATTTTTAGACGAAATTATAGGAGATGTAGCGGGAAGGATTCTGACAATTAGTGAAATCATAACTCTAGGCCTCCTTAATCTTGTCTCCAACCCTTAGTATCTCTAGTTATTGATTTATTACTTTAATTTATTAGTTAATTAGTTAGACATAAGAATCTTAATATTTATAACTTAGGAATTATTCGAACTTGTCTTCTTAGTGATAGTGAACAGTTGTAGCTAAATCTTAGTTCTCTCTAGGATTTCACTCCGGACTCTTAGACTGGATCATATTTGCAGCGACTACTTATCTTTTTCAGGACTAGAGTTGGGAGTGATCAGTAGTCCTACTTGCTATATTTAGGAAGTTTGTTTTCCAACACTTAAGTCTACTATTCTTATGATTTATTATAAATTGAAAGTCTTTTTTGATAGGCCTAGAGCTAAGCATGGAAAACCCTATATATTTTCCAAATTGATTGGCATACTTCACAGATAGACTATTGCTATAGGGGAGAATTTTCGATTTATTGAAGTTAATCGATTTGCCCCGAGATTGAGCAGTACTTATGAAGGGTGCCAGTAAGAGAGTTACAACTTTTTTGGTTTACATCCATTAGGAGTACCGTATAAGGTCATTTGCGAAGAAGAGTTGGGAGATGGGGGGTCCTTTAGGGGTACTTTTGATCGGTCACTCCTACAACAACCAATCTCAACGTCAATAAGTCTACATATTATTTTCACACAAATGATAAAGAGATAAGGGGAGAATGGATCAACTTGCATGTTTCCCCAGGTAAACTTAAAGAATTCCATTTTTGATCCATTAACAAGGATTGAGGTAGACGTAGAAGAAATACAAGACATAATGAGATCAATTAAGTTGGAGGGAAATATAAGGAAAATAAGAGATAACCTAATAAAGGATCATTTAATTTTATCAAAGGCGTTTTCCAAGTCAATTTTTATCATCATTTTAGCTTTTTCCAAGACCTTTTCCTTATAAGCTTCTTAAGGTGTAATGGAGCTTCATGTACAAAAATAGCGTTATCTGAGGCCCTTCTTCCTTTAATAAAACTAGTTAGGATAGCGTGAATGATTTTGGCAAGTAAGGGCTTTATTTTATTGGCAATTATCTTAGTAACAACTTTATAAGTTGTATTCTACTAGCTTATGGGTCTATATTGCCTAATAGTTTTCTGGCATTTTGGATGAGGCAAACATATGCGTTATTCATATTTTCCAGCATCTTTTTTTAGTGAAGGTATTCTTACAGAATTTGACCAGTTGCTTATTAGTTTCCTCCCAACATCTTTGGTAGAAGAAAGTGTACAATTTATCAGGACCCAAAGTTTTATAAGACTTGAAGGAGTATAGGGTTTCTTTAATTTTCCTATCTGAAGGGATAGTATTGAGGAAAGACTGTTCTATATCCCTAATAGTGGCATTATAAGACATGTAGATACTACTATTATAGGACATATCACGCTCAGTGGTATATCGTTTGATTTAATAATTAGTAACATGGACTTAATATTCCTTTGGTGTTAAAATCAATTTGCACCTTCATCTTTTGAGGCTAAGAATTCTTGCGTCTTCTCTTCATGGTGGTTATATGAAACAATTTAGTATTGGCGTCCTCATCTTGTATCCATTTAATTCTAGATTTTAGCTAATTCTAATATTCTTCCTCTAACTTAAGAATGTTATTATACTCATTGGTAGTTAACTTAAGACTTGTTATATTTCAATCAGAACTAGTTATGTAGAGTACTCGTTGGTAGGAAATTATGAATTAGCTTCAATGGAAAAATAAATGGCGATCTTAACCTCTACTTAAATAATCTTCTTTTTCTTTTTCTCCTTCTAAATCACATGTTAGTTATTATAATGTGACAATAAAATAATAACTATCTAGTTGAATTTAAGAGCTAATTAAGCCGAAAAATTAACTCCATTATACTTCTAACACACCAAGTACAAGTTAGGCGTACTTTGACTTGTTATATTATTTTCTTTTAACTTTATTTGCAACGGGAGTATAATAAATTAAACGCATTTCAGACTATATAAGTCAAAATGATGTCATCAAAACGTAGTTTGAAGTCATCATAGGCATAGATTGTGGATGTACATACATTTATGGTATGTTGTTGGAGCTTTTATTAGCCAGATGAGAATAATATTATTTTTATAGCAAAAAAGGTAGTAAAACTAAAAACTTTAAAAAAAATGAATAAGTTTCTAAAACAGAACAGTGGAAACATGGCATTACTGGGCTAAAACTATAGTAACAGAGTTATGAAATAATCTTAAAATGTCATTTTATTTGGTGAGCAAATCTAAGGTGGATTTTCGTGAAAGAAAGAAATTGACTCCAAGTCTTTTATAAGCAAATCTAGAGAGTAGTAGCTTGATATGCTTTATCAATGAACACAAATTTGTGTTTCCTTTCAACAAAATACTAAAACACCTGCAATCAATAGCCATCATTCAAAGTTGACCATTTTCCTTTTATTATTTTGTCACAACATACAGTCGATTTTTTCGAGAATAAGAAACAATGGAGGGTGAAATGGTTGTAGCAAACAAATCATCTGAAATTGTTGATACTGAATTTTATAAAAGTTACAGCGTTATGGTTGTGGATGATGATGTCACTTGCCTTTCCATTGTTGCTGCTCAACTCAAGAAGTGGAAATACCAAGGTATAGTCCCTATGCTAATTTCCTTAATTTTTCTTCATCATTTTTCTAATTTCATGACTATTTTTTTGTATGCGTAAATAGGGCTTTCTTTGACCTGATCATTGTTGTAAGTGAGAACTGACATCAAGAAAAGGACCTTTTAATCAAGTTTAATTTTCAGTCTTCACAAAATAAGGGTTTCTTATCAAGCAAAAGAATTAATGAAAAGGAGTACTTGCTAATTTGGTCATGATAGTTGTGATAAATTAAGTGTTTTAAAAGGCGGAGACGGCGCTTTACGTACCATGGAGCGAGACGTACGCCTCAAGGCAGGTGTCGTAAGCCCCATAAATTTTTAAAATTATTATAAATTGATAGCATAAAATGGATTAAAATACTAAAATTGTACCAGATTCAAAAGAAAAAGTGCAAACATAGATTTAACACATGATAATGTAAGTCACCGATCTTAGAAAATGCCTATTTTTTGAGTCAACTACTTGAAACAAATTAAAAGAAAGACATTTCGGAATGGATTAAAACACTAAAGAAATGTTACAGTAGAAAACATATAAAAAATTGTACCAGATTCAACTAAAACATTAACTTCAAGGCATGTGTCGCTATGCTAAATTTCCTTAAGTTTTCTTCATCATTTCCGTAATTTCGTGAGTGTTTCTTTTTCTTTTTCTTTTTTCATGTTTCCATTTCTTGATCTGAAGATTGTAGAAGTTAAAACTAATATCAAGTGGAGGACTTTTAAATTTAATTTAATTTCAAACTTCATAAAATAAGGTTTCTTGATCTCTTGCAACAGAATTAATGAAAATGAACTCTTGGTAATCTAGTCATGATTGTTCTGGACAAGACGTTTTACCTACACCTCAAGGCATGTGCCATAAGTTCCAATATTTTTTTTTGAATATTTCGTAGAAAAAAGGAATATTTTTGGATTAAAATATAAAAGAGCTTATAGGAAACATATTAAAAGTTATACCAGATTAAAAAATAGATTTATCAATGATTTATAATAATCTATATAATATAATTTTCCGGTAGCGAAGGTTTGGATGAATCACCTTCTACTCCTAGCTCCGCCCATGTTGAGAAGCTCCATTTAATTTCCCTAGGTTAGTCCCGAGCCGGTCCAAGTGATGCCTTATAAAAGATTGACTGATTATGCTACTGTAGATTATATTTGTCCCATTACAGTTAAACAAACTATTAATTAAAGCAAATGCACGCATGTTTATGAATGATTTATATGTGATAACCGCAATATTAAACCTGAGCATCTATCATGTACATGTGAAAATATAGTTTATTTCACCTTATTCTTTCTTTTTTTGGTCATATGATTTTGACACTGTTTTTATATATGGAGCAGCAATCATTTCCTCATTGAGTTACCTTATATCTTCATAATTACTTAGTCGGTTTAATTGATCAGTTTTGACGGTGAAGCATGCAAGAGATGCATTGTGTATCCTTCGGGTTAGCAACGCCTCTTTCGACGTTATCGTCTCAGATGTCCATATGCCTGATATGAATGGCTTTGAACTTCAACAAGTGATTGCCCAAGAATTTGACATTCCTGTTGTTTGTGAGTTTCTAATTCTATCTCTATATATATGTATACATGTTTATGATGTCTAGCCTTTTTTTTTGTTTAACCTCCATACGATCTGTGTATATATATCAAATCATTTAAAATATTTCATAAATAACTGCACACGATAAGCGAAGCTAGATTGTTACCTCACAACTAAAGTTGTGATATTCAACCTCAAAAGTTAGATTATACCGATATGGTTAAGAAATGGACCTTGGAACTAGCTAGATCACTAAAGGTAGCTTATAAGGTGAGAATTTCTAAAGATTTTATAAAGAGACCAAATCACCTATTCAAAACTTATGTAAGTTGACAACCCCCTCCCCCCCACACACACGTCTAGGCCTATATTGAGTGGAGTATGAACAATACAATATGAGAGCTAAATATTGAATAAATTAAAAATTGGGATGGTTCTAGCTCTGATACCATATCAAGATATAAACCTTGGAGCAGCTCAAACCAAAAAGTTAAATCATGAGGTAAAAATTGCGCAAGATGACTAAGCACCCCATCCATAACCAGTGTGAGAACTCTAACATATATAACTCTTTTTTTGCCCAATGTTTATAACTAGAGTCATGTATTGTTGTGGCAGTTATGTCAGCTGATGATAGAGATAGTATGGTGTTGGAAGGACTAGACCGTGGAGCTGTATTTTTCTTACCGAAGCCCATATCACCAGATGATCTACGAGATATATGGCAGTATGCTGCCTTGGCAAAGAAGAACAAGGGGAAAGGCAAATCAGTTGTTATTGAAGAAATTCAAGAAAATAACAGTTCAAGCAAAAGTTCCATCGGCTTACCCAAAAGCCCTCATGAAAATGTCGAGTCTTCGTCATCGATCAACGTCGAAAACGGCAATAAAGAAGGCAAGAAGGAAGAATCTAAGAAGACGTCTGCAAGGAAGAATAAGGAGGCTGAAAAAGAAGACAGTAGCACACCACCAAAGAAGACTAAGCTTGTTTGGACAGATGCACTTCACAACAAATTCTTGCAGGCAATTAGAGAAATTGGTTTGGACGGTAAGTTGTTGTTAACATGTGTAGAATATTGGTGTAACTAAACTATTCCAATCTAGCTAAACAATGAACTAAACATAATTTAGTAACTGGTTTTATCACTTTGTTTATGATCTTTTTTGTTTTGTTTTTGCAGGAGCTTATCCGAGGACAATTCTTGAAGTCATGGATGTCCCAGGATTAACAAGAGAAAATGTCGCCAGTCATTTGCAGGTTCACTTTTAATTATGTTGCTTCTCAGTAAATTTTGTAGCATGATTTTAGCACTGGACTTGTGAAAAATGCAGATCTTTTCAACATGATAAAATGGAGAAATTAACTTTGATCCATATTTAAAGTATTAAGATATTGTTACTTTCTGAAATGGAACTCAAGCATCCATTGATTTTTTTAGTTAGAGAATTGAGTATTTTCTTGAATAAAAGCCATCATATTTGAAAGTTATAGTTTTATTAATTAATGCTCATTTTAGAAGCTCCTTATTAAAACTATTCATAATATATTAGTATAAAGTTACATGAATTTGTATAGAAGTTGACTTAAGGCAATCAGTTGCAAGAACAGAAATGCATCATTATTTATTTCTTCTTTTGTCATAATTATTTTTCTTTATTAGAACCAACAAACCCGTTACGTGCAAATTTTGCAGAAATATCGTATTTTCTTGAGGAAAGTCACTGAACAAAGTTTCAGAGTTCAAGCTGCTGACACAGACTTAGCTAATAGTGCTACTCAATCAACTTTTGGATCAAAAGGGTTAAGTACAACCCGCCAACTTCCTCAAGAAAATTCTGGATTGCAACAGTTGTTCTTGAAGAACAACTCATTGGCTGAGACTTCAAATCGTGGTAGTTCATCGTTGTCAAATCGACGCGCTACACCAGTTATTACTCTGCCAGGATATGGAAAAGCAAAGTTGGTTTTGGACAAAGGTGATTCAAGTAAAATCACGTCTAGTAATGCAAATCAATTGTCCACAGTTGAAGCAGCTAAGAATCATACGAAGTCATTGGTACATGAAGATATTTCAACTCAGCTCCTGAATGCTGCAATTTCAGCAAATCAACTTATTACAAGAAATTTGAACTCTCTTCATAACAGCTCTACTGCTGGAGAACGCCATGAGTCAAATCAAAGTTTGGTCCAAAGGGATTCGTCTTTGATTGGATTTGAAAAAGATAAGGAATTTGCAGCCATGTTGACTAGTTATCTTAATCAGGGAGCTAATCGTATGCAGTTAAACCGATTACCAAACAATGTAGAGACTGGAGGAGGAAGTGGTACTGTACTTGATCAAGATTGGTCTAATTATATCAATCAGGGAGCTACTAGTATGCAATTAACTCGATTACCAAACAATGTAGAGACTGGAGGAGGAAGTGGTACTGTACTTGATCAAGATTGGTCTAATTATATCAATCAGGGAGCTACTAGTATGCAATTAACTCGATTACCAAACAATGTAGAGACTGGAGGAGGAAGTGGTACTGTACTTGATCAAGATTGGTCTAGTTATATCAATCAGGGAGCTAACCGTATGCAGTTAACCCGATTACCAAACAATGTAGGGACTGGAGGAGGAAGTGGTACTGTACTTGGTCAAGATTGGTCTAGTTATATCAATCAGGGAGCTAATCGTATGCAGTTAACCCGATTACCAAACAATGTAGAGACTGGAGGAGGAAGTGGTACTGTACTTGATCAAGATTGGTCTAGTTATATCAATCAGGGAGCTAATCGTATGCAGTTAACCCGATTACCAAACACTGTAGAGACTGGAGAAGGAAGTGGTACTGTACTTGACCAAGATTGGTCTAGTTATATCAATCAGGGAGCTACTCGTATGCAGTTAACCCAATTACCAAAATATGTCGAGACTGGAGAAGGAAGTGGTACTATACCTGATCAACATTGTGAAGGAGAAAATCAATATGCAGCCGTGTGGTCTAGTTATCTTAATCAGGGAGCTAACAACGTGCAGTTAACTCGATATCCAAACAATTTCGAAACTGGAAGAGGAAGTGGTACTAAACCTGGTCAAGATTGTGAAGGAGAAAAGCAACCTGCAGCCATGTGGTCTAGTTATCTTAATCAGGGAGCTAACTGCGTTAATCAGGGAGAAAAGCAATCTGAAATGGTCATGTGGTCTAGCAACCTGCATTTAACTCGATTTCCAAACAATGTCGAGACTGGAGGAGGAAGTGGTACTAGTCTTGGTCAAGATTATGACGTCTCTATGTTTGATAAAAATAATGCTACACCGTATTCAAGTGGAATTGGTGATCTTACAAGCCCTTTCTACAGCCAACTGAACGTTCAAGCTTTTCATGTGGTATATAGTTCTCAATTTCAAGAAATTTTATTCCTTCTATAATATTTATTTGATTATCTTTAGTGTAAATTTTACTGCACAAACTTAACTGTGTACATGCAGGAAAACAACAATGATCAGGAGGAGACAACTTTTAACTTCACAGATGGTAACAATCAGGACCAAGAAGCTTATTATCCATTGCCACTTGATTATACACCAGGAGAGGCAAGTTAAAAATTTATCTATCTTTGACCATCAATATTTTATCACACTTGCATATGATTGTAGGCTAGTTAATCTCGTTAAATTGTTATTTGAGGATTGCATCATTTTCCAGAATTGTGTTTATGTGCCATCTAGTTGAGCTATAAAAGTTTTAGAGTATTAATGTGTTCAGACAATTTTCCATGTATTTATATTGATGTTAATATATGTCCCCATATAATACAACTTTACTATATTTAATGTTGAATTTTCCCTAACAAGCCGCTATAGTTTTCTACATTACAGCATTAAGCGAATTAAACAAGTTCTGGCACACTATCATTTTTTGCTTCACTTTCTGTTCTCTTTCCCTTATTACTCCCTCCCCCTCCCCAAAATTAAGAGCGGAGATGGACAATGCATTTTGTGGTGAAAAGGTTCTCAAACAATATGGATGGTTAATTTTCTATTGATTTGTTTGCTTACCTTGTTGAATTAGAGAAATGATTTAAGTCATACGAAAGGATAATAATGTCGAATAAGATAATCCAATTACAAAAATCAAACTTATACAATATGACCTGGGAAATGATAGTTCAAAAATACTTGTTAGTATTAATAATACGCTTTGAACGTTGTGATATATATCTTATTGCACTACTATGGGTGTAGCAAGGAGATCACCGAGGTGTTACTGCAGAGGAAGGATCGTCATCTCAGCTCCATCATACTCACCAGAATTCGGAACTTGAGGTAGTTTTACATGTGTTTGATCATAGAGCATTATGTTCTGAAAATGCAATTTACTATCTTTGCCTTTACAATTTGTTCAGCACGACGATGATAAGGATTTTTGGGATTCTCTTCTTCTCTTAAGCCCTTATAATGGTGATCAGTAGAGGGATCTAAAGTCAACATCAAAGAAGATTTACTAGCTAGTAATTAAGCGACAGGCTTTTCAGCTAGTATTGTAATCGTTAAGTACAATAAGTTTTTGATTTTTATGCTCTTTATAGATGTTCAATGGAAGGATTTGGAACAACTAAATACTTTTTATTTGATAGATGGGTCATGTACGTAGGTGTACAACTATGTAAGTTTATTCATCCTTTTCTATGTGATTGAACTATCAACTCTGCTTATCGCTATTATTTTAATTTCATTTCCTAAAACTGAAGCAGCTTAATTGCATCACGATATTGCATTTCGGCATTAGTATTTAGAGTTGATGAATATGAAACTAGGAACATGTCATCTATTTTGTTGAAGAAGAACCTTCATCCAAGAGTTTATAGCATCTTCTCTTGGATGAGTAAAATCGCACCATTTAGCACTTTGCTAGCTAAGTGTTATGTTACACTACTTTCTTGCCTTGCTGAGATAGACATGAAAGCTTGCCATAACTTATGTGAATCTTCCTCCTCTGGCAGAAGAAGTGACTTGTCCATTAGTAATTAGTTGCTGCCCACAATCTGTTATACCAAGGAGCACAGACCTTAGCTTATGTTGATCCCAATTATCCCTTATGAAAAGTTTTGCCATTAGCGTCTTGACTTAGCTTGTTTGGAATTCTTGCATCGAAGGCATAAAGTAGTTTATCCTTTCCCTCTTATCTCAACATAAATTGGGCATGGAAGGTACTTATAGTGAAAATCTTCCGGAGAAAATGAAACAATCTACCCATTCTTGCGCTTATTCGTACATTTACCTTAATATTCACGTAGAAGGAGCTTTTATATAAGTTCACCTTCTCACCAGGAAATTCCTCAAAAATTTCCAGTACATCTCTAATGAGGTGGACTGTGAGAAAATTACCATGTCATCTGCATATGCTACATAATTAATTTTAGGTGCAAGTTGAGACAATTAGCCCATTAAGACATCTGCAGAGAAATTCAACACCTATAACAAAAAGTTAATGTAATATAAAATCATCTTGTTTGAGCCCTCTTAATTTTTTTCCTCAATCTTTTTTCTTCCACTTCATCCAATATATCGTCATTTTTCGTCATTTCTTGCACTAAGGTTTAGTGCGTGTTTGGTATGAAAGGAAAAAGTTTTTCATAAAAAATGTTTTTCTACAAAATGTTATCGAACATGAGTTATTTTATCACTTATTTTTTCATGTTTGGTTGGTGAGTGAATTTTTTTTTTCTGAAAATATTTTTTTTTTAAATAATTTTTTGTGCTGCTTTACTTGTTCACTCAAAAACAACGCTGAAATTTGTGCTACATAACTAAAAAGAAAATACTCCTTTTTTGGTTGAAACACTTTCTATAACATAAAAATTATTCATTTTGTTAAAATCAAAGAGAATACTTTTTTTACATCATGAAAAGAAAATACTCATTTTGTTGAAATGAAAGAAAATACTTTTTCAACATCATGAAAAAGAAGTATTTTTTTGTTGAAATGAAAGAAGATACTTTTTACTAATCATTTTGTTGAAACGAAAGAAAACACTTTTTCAATATCATGAAAATAAAGTACTTTTTGTTGAAATGAAAGAAGATATTTTTACTACATTATTTTGTTGAAATGAAAGAAAATACTTTTTCTACATCATGAAAAGAACGTTCTTTTTTTTGTTGAAATGAAACAAAATATTTTTTTATATCATGAAAAAAAAATTCATTTTATTGAAATGGAAAAAGAAAGTATTCTATCCACAACATGAAAAGAATATACTCTTAATAATATTTCTATTTAGGGTGGGGGTAGGGCAGGGCTGGGGGAGGGTGGGTGGATGTGGTGGAGTAAGGGAGGGGTGAGATAGGTGTGAAGGGGTTGGTGGAGATACAGAATATGATGTGGAAGGTTGAAGAGGAGTTTTGAAAAATATTTTCAAATATTTTTCTCCAATTGGAGNTATCCGTTGATGTAAGTATTGTGGGGTGGTGGTGGCCGGAACTTCACGAATTTGAGGAAACTAGTGGCGGCTAGGGTTTCTTAGATCTAAAATTCGTGGGGTTTGAGGGGGGTTTGAAAGATTTGGTTTGGAGATATGGAGAGAGGAGAGGGAGATGATGGGATGGTGAAATTTTGAGGGTGTTTGGACGGCGGGCGGCGGTGGTGCCGCCATGGAGAGAGGCGGCGGCGGCAGGGTGAGTGGGAGAGAAGAGAGAGGTTCTAGGGTTTGGATTTTGGATTAATGAGCAAAATTTCTGATTTTTACCTTTATATATGAAATGAAAGATTAAATTTGGGCCATTGGATTGAAGAGATCTGATGGCTGTGATTGACCCCTTGTAACTTAACCAAAACGACGTAGTTTGATCATGAAACTACGTCGTTTTGGTTAAGTTACAATGGGTCAATCCCAGCCATCAGATCTCTTCAATCCAATGGCCCTAATTTAATCTTTCATTTCATATATAAAGATAAAAATCAGAAATTTTGCTCATTAATCCAAAATCCAAACCCTAGAACTTCTCTCTTCTCTCCCACTCACCCTC
>ML426825.1:63050-83974 GCA_005239525.1 Nicotiana knightiana | reverse complement strand
CTTTAATATTATTGTTTACATTAAATTGTTAGTTAATTGTTAATTTATTATTTTGTTAGTAGAGTTAGTTAAACAACACAAGTTGATATTTAAAAGTCTTAAGAAAATTGATTATACACCAGTTTAGTATTTAATAAACTCGATTGATACGTTCAATTCCTCGTGGGATCGACTTTGGGCTTAATACCCCAGATTTATATTTGCAACGCCCGTTTAGTCTTTATAGAAGACATAGTTGAGCGTGATCAGTTCTCCTGATTATGTTCCCTTCACAATTCAGTTCTATGCTGTTTTTCTGCATCCTCCCTTTCACATCAACCTTGCTTAATTCTCGTATTTTGTCCATCTCAAAATTCTATAAAGTATTTACCTTCCATTTATATTGTTCTTTTTTCGTTGAAATACAAGTGACGACTGAACAACTTCAATGGCGATAAAGCTCTCAACTTTAAAGCTTCCCAAGAAAATCCCCAACTGGTTTGTTCAAAATCCTCTCTTTCTTCAACCAATCAACCCCTACCCCTTCTTCTGACTTTGATTCAAAGATTCAACTTTTAAAGACTAAGCTTCACCCTGAAACCTTAAACTGATTTGTAATTTATTTATTTTTTGTAGAAATTTTGTAGATGAAGAAAATTTTTATAGTCAATATTTTTTTTCAACATAGATTGTAGTTTAATTGTAGTATAAATGTTGTAATTTTATAGATACCCTTAAAAATAATACAGCTTTATACAATACTTAAATTGATTTATAGTTTTTTTGTAGATGAAGAGAAAATTTTGTCGTCAACATCTTTTTTCAACATAGATTGTAGTTTAATTGTAGTATAAATGTAGTAATTTTGTAGATACCCTTAAAAACAATACAAATTTATACAATACTTCAACTGATTTGTACTGTTTTTGTAGAAATCTTGTAGATGAAGAGAAAATTTTGTAGTCAATATTTTTTTTCAACATAGATTGTAGTATAAATGTAGTAATTTTGTAGATACCCTTAAAAATAATACTGCTTTATACATACTTAAACTGATTTTTAGTTTATTTGTAGATAAATGTAGGAATTTTTTAGATATTAACATAAAATTAGACTTTCATAGAATTTATAACATAACAATTTTAATCAGCTCCCCCTAATTCCTAAGACCAGCGCCGTTTTTCCCCTCCCCTTTCTTCTTCTTCTCCATTCCTTCTTCTTCTCAAAAAAATATAGAGATGAGACACATTTTTTATAATCAGATTTTCCCCATGTAACCCTAGCGAAAAAAAAAAGAAAGCTAGTTGTCCCCCTCTAAAAGCTCTCAGCGACAGACCGCTATAGCGGCTCCTTCTTCTTCCCTTCACTACACTTGAGTGAAATCTGGAACAAAAAAAATCGAAGAACAGAGTAGATGGCAGAACAGAGTAGCTACAATTTGATTTCGAATTTGTTGAATTTTTATCGGTTTTTTGGTTTGTTGATTATGAAAAAATATCGACGAACAACGTTTTTGCAGAATGATTTGATTTGAAATTGAAGATAACATCTAATTCGTGATTTCTGTTTCAAATTAGATATTAATGTCGGTATAATCAATTCAAATATTTAGTCCCAGATTTGTAGGCGCCTAATTTGGAAGGAATCAGCTCTTAATGTTGGGTATTTAATGAATGCATAAATTTTGTAGAAAAAATATAAATATGACGGGTAATTATAAAAATATATATTTTTTTGATAATAAAGTTTCATATATAGTATAGGAAGGAAAATAATAACCTTCAACTCATGTAAGTCTTCTGTTTTTTGGCCCATTTCCATTCACCTTCACACACTTGGCCCTTTTAAACTCTTCCAATTCACTCAACTGCCATTAAACAATAAATTTCCAAAGAAAATTCAAATTAGCTAAACAACTCATTTAATTATTTTATTTAATTAAAGTCCCTTTTTTTTTCTTTCAAACAACAAATAAATATGCGATCTTTAATTCCTTTTTGATCTTTTTCTTATTTAAAAAACCAAAAACAGATAACAGGGTAAACTTTATTTGATATTCAACTGAACCGGTAGAGAATTCTACCGTTAAGTAATTTCTTTCATAGGACAGATGTTGATCGAGTACATAAATTCTTATGAAGCATGAAAGACAAGAAAATATTGAGGCATTAAGTAATTTCTCTTTATTTCCTCTTTTCCTCTTGCTTTTCGACCTACTCACGGTTTCATTTTTTTCAGTTGTGAGGTGTTCTCCTTCCCTCGTCTTGGATATTGAGGATTGGGCAACTCGCGTGTTACCCCACACCGTGGGAAACCGCGATTGGGCGTCCTTCTATAAGCGTTTCGGTCCCAGGACTTCTTCTCGTAAGTGTTCCTACTTTCCGACTTAGCTTTGTTCTCTATCGTCCTTTGACTTGACCTCTCTTTGCTGCTAGGTCGGCGGGTTTCCAAAAAGACGAAGGCTCCCGTGCTTGCCTTTCGTCAGGCGGTGACCTCAGCCACAATGGAGTTCGCTCTAGTCGAGTTTGTACGAGGTCAAGCCCAAGCTCCACTAGTAAAGGACTCCGGCTCTCAAGATGTGGCCATCCTAGACGAGGTCTCTTCTCAACCGATCTTCCGTCTTGTCGATAAGTCATATCACGGCGAGGAATCATAATCGAGGAATAAATGGAGAGTGGAGATAGGGAAGGCCGTTGTTGATAAATAACCGGAGAGAGTCATGGCTTTAGAGGTGAGGTCGGGCTCTTCGCCAGCTGTGGAGGCGGATCTTACGATGGGTGTTGTTATGCAGAAGAGACCCTCTTGGGTTGAGGGGGCTCACAGTGGCGAAGAGCTCGTGCGGGCTGTTGAAGGTGGATCCTCATCGGCGGCCGTAAGAGGTAGTGATGTCCCTGCAGGGGACGTCGATTCTAGCTGTGACATCGAACCTGAGGAGGTACAGATTTTCACGGAGCGGGCTACTCGTGTGGAGATAAGGACGAAAGTTCCTAATCGGCACATAGTCATTCCCCTGAATTACAACCTCCTGGTCGATTCAGAACGGGTGGCGTCGTCCTTTGCTCCATTGTGTGCGGCGACGAAAAATAGGACATTGCATACGCTGAATGATACCGACTTGTATTTAGGCATATCGGGCATGACTTTGCGGGTGAGTTTTCACTTATTTTCTCCTGAACTTTTGTGTTTCATAAGTCTCACTTTACTTTGGCTGACTTTCCTTCTCTTGCACGTCAGACTCTCATCCTGGAGATCGATCGTGACCGTCGAGAGGAGGAGAGGGTTACTCTCTATAGGCGGATGGAGTCTAAGTATAGAGAGTACTGTACCAAGTATCAGAAGATGGTCATGAGTGTTGGCGAGGATGGCCAATTCCGAGAGTTGCGCGATGAGATTGGGAAGAAGGACGAAGAGCTGAAGGAGAAAGACGATGAGATTATGAAAGCCATTGGTCGATGCAGCGTGTTGGAGGAGACACTGAGGTCTAAGGAAGATGAACTTGAATTGAGTAATGGAGTAATGGCTGAGAATAAAGATCTCTAGGCACACGTAGCATCCTTGAAGGTCGGGCTCGAGCAAAGTGAGGCCAGGGTTGCCGACTTGAGGGTGGAATTGAGCATTAGGGTCGCAGAGCTGAATCTAGCGGATAGGACCAGGATGGCCGCAGTGGCGGAGACAGCAGCTTCGGTGGGTACCCTGCGTGTTAGTAGGTCCGAGCGCACCAGTGAGGCGGAGACGTCAGCACTCAAGGTGGCAAGGTTGGAGGAGCAGGTTTGGAATTTGGAGGGGGAGTTATCTAGGTTGAATGAGCAGATCGTCATCCTGAAGGCCGAGAAGGAACAGTTGGCCCAACCGTCTACTTCTCAAGCTTCCGCCAATCCAAGTGTATCGCCGTAGTTATACGAGATGTAGGTTCATGCTGAGGCCCAACTTGATGTGTATAAGTCTTTGAGGGCTGCTGGGAAGGTTTCCAAGGAAGAGCTTGCAGGCGTTCGTGTCAAGGTAGGGGCATCTCGTGAAGCCTGTGGTTATGAGCCTGGTACGCCCGGCTAGGACGATGATGATGACGACGTGGATGGGCTTGCTTATGATCCTTGGTATGATGAATTTTTCTTGTTTTGCTATTTTTGTCAGGGTGTCCTCGAGCCCTTTGTGAAAAGTAATGTAACCCAACATTTGAAATGGAACGTTTACCTTTTTCCGACGTGTTTTCGGAGTCCCGTTTTCTCTCTTTTTTTCTTGCTGTGATGTTGCTTTTGGCGAGGTCAAGTGTAGAGTAATTCGAGGGAGGTCGAATTTAAAGTGATTCAAGCGAGGTCGAATGGAAAGTGATTCGGGCGAGGTCGAATGTAAAGTGATTCGAGCGAGGTCGAATGTAAAGTAATTCGAGCGAGGTCGAATGTAAAGAGATTCGAGTGAGGTCGAATGTAAAGAGATTCGAGCGAGGTCGAATGCAAAGTAATTTGAGCAAGGTCGAATGTAAAGTAATTCGAGCGAGGTCGAATGTAAAGTGATTCGAGCGAGGTCGAATGTAAAGTGTAGAATGTAGAATGTAGAATGATGTGGAGGTTTGCAAAAATGTTGCATGTTGCTTTGTTTATTCATTCATTAGAGAATATTACATGTTTGTTCCATACATACATTTGAGAAGTTCCCGTATACCTAGTCCCTTCATCGTTCGGCCTGGAGTAGTAGTCGATAGGCGGAGCGATGAATCGCATACTTGAACTTCGAGACGTCCCCTTCATCGCCTCATTAAAAACCTCCCCGGTAAAACCTAATAGGGATAAAACCCGGGTGAGGGAAAAAGAGTACGACTTGGAGGATGTCCATTTCAGAAGTTGAAGTATTTAAGGTGGGCGACGTTCCAATTGTTTGGTAGTAGCTTTCCCTGCATTGTTTCTATCTGGAATGATCCTTTGTTAGCTGTTAATGTGATTTTGTATGGTCTGTCCCAATTGATTCCTAGTTTGCCTTCTCTTGGGTCTTTGCTCGCCTGTGTTTTGGCCTTGAGTACATTGTCCCCGACTTTGAGTGGTCTGACTTTGGCCTTTTTGTTGTAATACCGTTCAGCTTGCTGTTTTTAGGCTATCATTCTTAAGTAAGCCATATCTCTCCGCTCTTCTGCTTCGTCGAGGTCTCACTTTCTGTTCTCGTTGTTACTCGGTCCCCTCTAATTGGAGTATTTTAAGCTTGGCTCCCCGACCTCGACTTGTATCACTGTGTCGGTCCCATAGACTAATGAATATGGCATTTCTCTTGTGCTCATTTTTGGCGTGGTGCGGTATGCCCATATCACATCTTGTAGTACTTCTGGCCACAGTCCCTTGGCGTCTTCGAGTTTCTTCTTCATGATGTTTAATATTGTTTTGTTGGAGGATTTGGCTTGGTCGTTTCCTGCAAGGTGATATGGCATGGAGAGTATTCGATTGATGTGCCATTTTTTGAAGAATTCGGCGGTCTTTCTCCCGGTGAACTGTGGCGCGTTATCACAGCTTATTTCTTTGGGGATGCCAAAGCGGAATATGATATTCCTCCATATAAATGTGATAACTTCCTGTTCGCGTATTTGGGCGAACACACGTGCTTCTACCCATTTGAAAAAGTAGTCAGTTAAAACCAAAAGGAAACGTATATTACCTCGTCCTGCTGGAAGTGGTCCAACGATGTCCATTACCCATTTGATGAATGTCCATGGTGATGTGACTAAGTGGAGGTGTTCGCCCGCTTGGTGTATCATAGGGGCATATTTCTGGCATTGCTCGCATTTTTTGACGAAGTCAGCAGCTTCTTTCTTCATGGTGGGCCAATAATAGCCTGCTCGTTTGAGGCATCTGACGAGGGCTCGATTGCCGGTATGGGCACCGCAGTGGCCTTCATGTACTTCCTCAAGGACGCGCCTTGTTTGGTTCGGTCCTAGGCATTTCGCCAAGGGACCACCAAATGTTCTTTTGTATAGGTCGTTGTTGAGGATGCTATATCTGGTCGCCTTCATTCGAAGCTTTTTGGCTTCATTTTTGTCTGACGGGAGTATTCCCTCTTGCAAATACGTTATAATACGGTTGCACCAGTCCCAAGTTAAGTTTATGGAGTGTACCTCAAGTTGGTCTATTGACGAGTGGAGTAGGGTGACCACGTTCTCCTTTCCACTTATGCTTTTGGTTGCTGCTGCTAATTTAGTGAGGCTGTCTGCCTCGGTGTATTGAGCTCGAGGTATTTGATCGAGTTGGCATTCGTCGAATTCTGACAGTAGTTTATGAATTTCTGCTTGGTACTTTTGTAGCCTCTATTCCTTGATTTGGTAAGTCCCTCTGACTTGTTTGACGATGAGTTGTGAGTCGCATCAAAGGAAGACTCGTCGTGCTCCATATTTGAGAGCTAGCTTTAGTACTACAATCACAACCTCGTTCTTGTCCTCGTTGTTAGTCATATCGGGGAACCATATGGATTGGCGGATGACTTCGCCTGTTGGGACCTCGAGTACGAGTCCCAGTCCAGAACCCGACGCGTTAGAGGCACCATTGGTGTACAGGACCCATAGGTCGGGTAAGTTGGGAGAGGTACGAGAAGATTCATGCTCGACTTCAAGCATTATCTTGGCGCTGAAGTCGGCAACAAAGTCGGCTAGTACTTGCGACTTTATCGCCATTCGCGACTGATATGTGATATCGTGCTCGCTCAATTCTATGGCCCATTTGGCCAATCTCCCCGACAGTTCGGGCTTATGTAGAATGCTTCTTAGGGGGTAGGTCGTGACCACCGATATGGGGTGACATTGAAAATAGGGTCTAAGATTCCGTGAAGCTATGACCAATGCCAGAGCCAACTTTTCGAGGTGGGGGTGCCTCATTACAACATCAAACAGGGTTTTGCTAATATAATAAATTGGAGACTGCGGTACCTTTGATTTTGCGGACCAGCACTGCACTTACTGTGACCTCTGATATGGCTAAGTATATCAGGAGGCGTTCACTGGGTTCAGCTTTGACGAGTAGTGGAGGCGAGAACAAATATTCCTTTAGTTCCCTTAAGGCCTTGACGCATTCTGAATGCCACTTGAGCCCGTTGTCTTTCTTGAGAACGTTGAAAATTTATGGCATTTATCGGAGGATCGCGAGATGAATCTCGACAGGACAACTATACGGTCGGTCAGTTTTTGTACATGTTTCTTGCTGGTCAGCACTTTAGGTATTCCTTCGATAGCTTTGATCTGGTCGGAGTTGACTTCTATGCCTCCCTGCGACACGAGGAAGCCGAGGAACTTTCCCGAGGTCACGCCGAAAGTACACTTCTCGGGGTTTAGCTTCATGTCGTAATGCCTTAGTATATCGAAGGCCTCTTTCAGGTGGTCGATATGATCTTCTTTCCTTTTGGATTTGACCAACATATCGTCTATGTATGCTTCCATTGTTTTGCCGAGCTGGTCCTTGAACATCTTGGTGACCAGCCTTTGATAGGTTGCTCCTGCGTTTTTCAACCCGAATGGCATGACTCTATAGAAGTACGTCCCTTGATGAGTTATGAAAGTAGTCTTTTCCTGGTCCTCCTCCTCCATGAGGATTTGGTTATATCTCGAATAGGCGTCCAAGAAGCTTAACAGCTCGTGCCCTGCTGTTGCGTCGATGAGTTGGTCAATGTGCGGCAACGAAAAAGAGTCTTTTGGGAATTCTTTGTTTATGTCTGTGAAATCCACGCACATGCGCCATTTCCTGTTTTTCTTCTTTACCATGGCCACGTTGGCAACTCATTGGGGGTATTTACACTCTCTGATGGAGCGTTGGCGAGTAGTTTTTCCACCTTACCGCGGACAACCTCATTGATTGCGGCGTTGAATTTTCTTCTTATTTGTCGTACTGGTGGGTAGAATGGATCTATGTTGAACTTGTGCGTGACAATTTATTTCAGGATACCTGGCATATCTGCATGGGAGAAAGCGAATAGGTCTGCATTGTTAGTAAAAAATTTATGAAATTTACCTGGTTCGGAGAGTTTATGGCTGATGTAAGCCTTCTTACTGTGGTTGTTTTTGTCTATTTAGACGGGGTCGAGGTCTTCTATCGCTGACCCTGTAGCCTCCACGACATCGGGGTCCTTGATGACATCTTTCTGTTAGTCGGGTTTGGGCCCCGACTTTGGTAATTGCTATGCTTCCGAGCCCGTTCTCATTTAACTGTGTTGTGTATGTACAGTCTTGGGCGATGCGATAGCATTCTAGGGACATGTGTTGTTCGTCTCAGATGCTGAATATCCCCCACGGAGTAGGGAACTTGATTACTTGATATAAGCTGGACGAGATGGCTCTCATGGCGTTTATCCAGCGTCTCCCTATGAAGGCGTTGTAGGATGTGTCTTGGTTCATGACATGGAACATCGTCTCTAGGGTGACGCCCCCGGCCAGGACGAGTAGCGTTATTTCTCCTGAGATTCGCTCAACTGCATTGTTAAAACCCGTTAGTGTTATGCAGCATGGTACTATTTTGTCCTCGAGTCTCATTTGTGCGAGAACTCGGGGGTGGATAATACATGCGCCACTCCAGTCATCTACCACTATTGTTTTTACATTAGTATCTGAAATACTTAAAGTAATGACAAGAGCATCGAAGTGAGTAAAAGTCAAATCGTGGGTATCTGACTTATCGAAGATGATACTGTCTTCGAGGTCATCATATCGTTCATGGGTGATCGACCGCTTCAGTTTATGTATGGTGGTGAACTTTACATGGTTGATTGCTGCTTCGTCGCCTCCGCCGATGATCATTTGGATGGTGCGGGTGGGGGAGGGCGGCTTTGGAGGGCCTTGGTGTTCTCGGTCGGTCATCAGCTCATTTAGGTGCTCTTGATGGAGCATGTTCACCACTTCTTGTCGTAGGGCTATGCAGTGTTCGGTCTACTGACCTCGCTCTTGGTGGAATTCACAGAGAGCGTTCGACTTTCTGGTACTTGGGTCGGACTTCATCTTTGGTTCCACTTTACCTTCGGGCCGAGCTTCTTTAGTGCGTACACTATTTCTGAAGGGGAAACACAAAAATTGTGAGCAGATAAGAGTGAAGGCATACCTCTGTTATTTCGTTGAGTGCCTATGTTCGGCCTGGACGACCCTTCTGTATGGCGAGGAGATGGAGGGATAGCCGCTCTGACATATGGTTGGAGCCTATCTCTGTTGAGGCGTGGACCTAAATGATCTCTTTGACTGTCGTTGCGGCGATCTCTCCTTGGCTCTGTTTCGACTGAAGTTAGCCGTTGAGTTGGACCGTTGAGGTCATCCTCGTCTGCTCTCACCTCGGTGCAATAGGCGTTGTGGATTTCTTCCCAAGTGGTGGGAGGGTATTTCATGAGTCTGATCAACATTTATCTGGTCGCCCTCGACCCATTTCTATTTAATCCATTTTGGAAGGCTGCCACTGTATCCATTCTGATACATTTGGCAAGCTCATTCTAACTCTATTGAATCGGGCGGGGAAGTCCCTGAGCCCCTCGGTGGGCGATTTTCTGATGGCGAATATATCATTCACCCTAGCCTCCTCCTTCTTAGCCCCAGCGTGTGTGGTGACAAACTTATCGGCCATTTCCTCGAACGTCGTTATTAACCGTGCTAGTAACTATGAGTACCATGTTAAGGCCCTCCCCCCTGTTAGGGTTTCACCGAACTTCTTCAGCAACACTGACGATACCTGTTTCTTTGAGAGGTCATTGCCTTTCACTGTTGTGACGTAGTGGATGATACGATCTTCAGGATCTGTTGTGCCGTCATATATGCCCACAGACGGCGCCAAATTATTTTACCAAAAAAGTGTCAACCTTTTCTTAAATGAATTAATAAGTAAAGTAGAGGGTAAATCCTAGTTAAAGCTAATGACTACCAGATCTGGAGATTCAATATGTGAATAAGGTTAGATCGCATCCCGGAATATTAAATGTAAGCAAATCGTGTCCAATGATTGTCAATAAATGCAATAAAAAGTGTATAGAGTAAACGTATGTAATGGCAATAAATATAATAAGGAAGAATTTGTCACCCAAATATTAAGTGACTTGGATGAATCTTCTTCCTTACAACAACGTGGGATAATATAAAATGGGGATGAACTCGGGACCCTCAGATCATGTGAACAAAAAGGTATACTTTGAATCAAGGAATCAATAGAAAAGACAAGCTTTGTATATTCTTTGTGGTCAACTTTACAAGTGTACTCTTATCAGAAAATTTTAGATCCCCTTTTTTTATTTATCTCTTCCTATTTATAGGGGATATTCTTAAAAAATCCTAAAGAAATACGACCGAAGGAATATTCAAATGGAATATTCCTCCGCTCTGCCAGAAATTTATAATATCATTACTTTCACACGTTCTCTACTCGACCTTGGTATTAACTCTCCTAAAGACGACTCCTCGTCTCTAAGCTACAGTAGGCTAAAGCTTCGACCACGTCCATTACAACTGCTAAATCCAATTCAAATTTTGACCAATACAGAAACACCTTAATTTTTCAAAGAAAAAATATTTTTAGCCCAAAAAACACTTTTGGTTAAAGAGAAGTTTGGCCAAACATATTAGTTGTCTCGCTTTGAGTTTTAATATATTAGGATCCACGATAATACATGGCGTCCATAACTTGTATCTTTGAGAACCACATCACATCGACTGAAAAAGTTTACCGTCATAATTACAAAATCAAGTTATATTGGTGTAGTACGAAAAACGCAGGTCCAATGGACATGTATAGAAAAACATACATATCAATGCATATTGAAATGTATACAAAGTCACATGTATAGAAACACATATATATCAATGCATATTGAAATATGTGCTAAATCCAATTCAAATTTTGACCAATACAGAAACACCTTAATTTTTAAAAGAAAAAATATTTTTAGCCCAAAAAACACTTTTGGTTAAAGAGAAGTTTGGTCAAACATATTAGTAGTCTCGCTTTGAGTCTTAATATATTAGGATCCACGATAATACATGGCGCCCATAACTTGTATCTTTGAGAACCACATCACATCGACTGAAAAAGTTTACCGTCATAATTACAAAATCAAGTTATAATTGGTGTCGTACGAAAAACGCAGGTCCAATGGACATGTATAGAAAAACATACATATCAATGCATATTGAAATGTATACAAAGTCACATGTATAGAAACACATATATATCAATGCATATTGAAATATGTGCTAAATCCAATTCAAATTTTGACCAATACAGAAACACCTTAATTTTTAAAAGAAAAAATATTTTTAGCCCAAAAAACACTTTTGGTTAAAGAGAAGTTTGGTCAAACATATTAGTAGTCTCGCTTTGAGTCTTAATATATTAGGATCCACGATAATACATGGCGCCCATAACTTGTATCTTTGAGAACCACATCACATCGACTGAAAAAGTTTACCGTCATAATTACAAAATCAAGTTATATTGGTGTAGTACGAAAAACGCAGGTCCAATGGACATGTATAGAAAAACATACATATCAATGCATATTGAAATGTATACAAAGTCACATGTATAGAAACACATATATATCAATGCATATTGAAATATGTGCAAAGTCACATTTCTAGAAACAATCACAGTTTTAGAAACACATATATATCGATGCATATTGAAATATGTACAAAGTCACGTGTATAGAAACACATATATATCAACGCATATTGAAGTATGTACAAAATCACATGTATAGAAACACATATATCAAGGCATATTGAAATATGTACAAAGTCACATGTATATAAACACATATATATCAATGCATATTGAAATATGTACAAAGTCAGATGTATCGAAACACATATGTCACGACCCAATTCTCATATGGGCGTGGTGGCGCCCAGCACTGTCGCTAAGCAAGTCAACAGTGAACTAACCACACGATTTTTCTTTTTAATAAGTTTTCATGTAATTAAATTTTCCTTTCTTAAAAGGTTAAGAAACATCAGATTTAAATCAATAAAACAAAAGCAGTTGAGTGCAATCATAATTATAGTAATAATCTGAAATCATAATGTCTGCTAGTGTGTGCCAAGACCTGGTGTCACAAGTGTATGAGAAATAATAGATTATATAAAACGCTAGCTACTGTCTGAAACGAAAATAGACAAAAATAAATGCAAAGGAGAGACTTTAGGTGCTATGGAACGGCTCAAGAAGCAACTCACCACTAGGCCTCTGTGTGACAGGGATGCGCGCCAGTATGATCGCCAGATGCATCTGCTTTAGATCCTGCACGGTCAGTACAGAAGTGTAGTGTGAGTACATAAACAACATGTACTCAGTAAATATCAAATCTAACCTCGAAGAAGTAGCGACGAGTGTGAGCACCTGATTTTTGGCTACATATGAATTTTTCATCACTTTTTAGTATGTAAATATTTGCTAAGTTTAATCTTGATTTTTAGCCTTTATTTCACTTTTAATAGATTTATTTGATAAAATTAAAAATACAAAATGATTCACTTTCTTAAATATTAGTCTTATTTTTATTTGTAAAAGAAAGAGAAAACTCATTAATTTTTTTTTAAGTAACATAATTCATTTTAGAAGCAGTTTGTTAGTGTTTTTATTTTGGTACCTTTTAATTTAATTTAAGTAGTATTTGGTTTATTTATTTACCCTTTTAAAAGAAATCATTTCCACACAAAAAATGCTCACATGCACAGATATTCTCCATACACCTCATTCACACACTAATTCTTTCATAGTTTCACTACAAGACAAATTTTGTACAACTAAGCATATACTCACAGAAAGCTGCATTTTTTTCTATACTTATCTAATTTTTCCTACTTGCTCTCCAATAATTAGTAGTATTATATAACCATTATAAGAGGACATTCTTTAGAGATAGAAAAAACAGAAAGGAATCCTAGAAGCACCACCTTCAATCTCCTAAGACAAGAAAGCAGCCGTCGCACCCCCATCTCTTCACTACCGGAATCCGGCGAGAAAAACCAGCGCACCACCATCTCCAGCCGCCGGACCCCTTCTCAAATTCCCTACCTCTTCTTGAACCCTAGAGAGCAACCACCTCCCATGAAAAGAAACATCAGTCGCCTCCCCTCAAAAGCTGTCTCTCTCTCATTTTCTGGATCACCTGATCGCCGACAAGCTTAACCAGAAAACCAGCGACGACTACTACTCCCCCTTCTCCGTCGCCTTGCCCCTTCTCTGTTACTGTTGTGACGGATATGACAGATTTGGCCAAAAATCCGGCAACCACCCAAAACAACCTCGAAATCGTCCTAAACAACACCACAGGTGCGAGTCGAGTCGGCGAGTTGTCCGTTTGAGTTCGAAAATCTGTTCGAGTTGGAAGGTTTCCGGCCGAGGTCTTGTTCGCGTTTCCGATTCTGATGTTGTTTTCAAATTTCGATTTTCCAAACTGAACGGTCATTGCTATTGTACAAAGTTTGACTTGGATATTTCTTTGTTAATACATTGAAGATGATTTCTACCAGTGAAGGTCCGTTTCTTTTTACTTTGCCAATATTTTGAATAAATAAATACATCTTCTTTAAATTCTCAATTCAATACTTGCATAAAACTAGCCTGCCATTTCTAGTGTGTTAACGTTCTTAGCAAAAATTTGACAAAGTTTACTTGATTGAAAGTTTTATTTAGTTTAATGTTTAGAGTGAGTTTCAACTTTCTGTTTTTATGATTTATTAAAGATAAATAAAAGTAGTATTCTAAATTGACAATAATTAGCTATGGCTATAAATTAAGTAAAGGGCTAAAGTAGCAAAATTAGTTAGTTTTAAATGGTTGGGGCCAAAATGAAATAGGCTAGATTTGGAGCTTAGCACAAAATGCTTTTTCTGCAAGATTTAATCGTAAAAGAAAGGAAGGTTCTCAATATAATTTGGGCCAAGAATGACTCTGCCCATGCGCGATTGTGTTACTTTTGTAGTGATCCGTTCTCAATAAATTTACAAATTAGCACATCCTTTATAAATTAATGAACATCAAATATTTTTTGTCGCGCTTTAAGAACGCTCTTAATCAAATCATCGTGACTATGTATACATTCGCATGCCATAATTATGATTTCTAAAATTAAAACCAAGGTATGCGTTCGCGTAACATTGGGCGAAACAATCTTAATAACACGTTATTAATTGTGTACATGTTCGTACGATTTGAAAAATAAATATTCGTAGAAATGCTTTTAGGCGCGATTTTTAAACTACTATCGTGATTGCGTACATGTTCGCGTGACGTGATCCCGATTTTTCAAATAAATTCAAGGTACGTGTTCAAGTGACTTTGACCAAACCTTTTTCTCAAATAAATTAAGTGTTGTGAATTGTGTACACGTACACATGACATGATTGTTGACACGCCAAATTAAAAGAGTATACGTACGCGTAACTCGTATTAAGATAATTCTTTAGTTACGAATAATCAAGTAATTTAAAAGCGGTAAAAGGCAAAATGTACGTAGGTTCTAAAATACGTAACTAATTAAGTTAATTAATCCAGGTATATGATTGTAAAGCGACCGTGCTAAAATCACGGAATCGGGGAGTGTCTAACACCTTCTCCCGGGTTAACAGAATTCCTTACCCAGTCTTCTGGTTTCGCAGACTTTCAAACGGAGTCAAACTTCCTTTATTTGGGATTTAAAACAAATGGGTGACTTGGGACACCATAAAATTATCTCAAGTGGCGACTCTGAAATAAATAAATAATCCCATTTCGATTAATTTCACTTAATTGGAAAACTCTCTTATACTAATTCTTCGGGAAAAAGGAGGTGTGACAGCTCTGGCGACTCTAGCGGGGACCGAAACTAGAATCTCTGGTTCAGGGTTCAAGAATTTGAGCTTGTTAATGTGATTTTTACTTGGCTTTATTGATTGTTGATATTACTGTATTTGTGTGCCTAATGTGCTAATTGCCGCTCATTTACCGCTTTGATATTATTTGAACTGTATTTAAACTGCCTTCTTACGCCTCCCTTATGAGTCTTCTAAAAAACGGTGCACACGTTCGCGTGGCCCGCTTTTTTGTTAGAGGTCGTACCAAATAAGAATGAGGATGGATCAGCCACTAGGCTAGGTAGACTTTCGTGCTCCCGGTACGTCGCTCTCACTTCAGCTCGAGTTTTCTGCTTGGGTAAGCCAGGTCTAGAACACAACCCCACGTTTAAACCTAGAATAACAAAATCTCATGTCAGATCCCTAGTAGGAACAATTATTTTCATCACGTGCATTTGACTTAGGGGACTCAACACAAAGGTTGGGTCCGTCTAGCACAGGTGTACCCAAAATAAAAGCCCATCCTGATGCATCTTACCTACTACGTGTGCATTTATTTGTTTCGTCTTTGTAAATTGACCGGTTAAAGAAAGAAGAACAACAGAAAAACCAAGAGTGAGGTAGGATAGAAAATTCACCCGATTTTGAAAAACTCCGGTATTTGAAAATGCCTCGAAACTCTATCAAAAATTTTGTAAAAAGAAAAATGTCATTTCAAAATGAGCCAAAAATCTTAAGTTCCACGTTTTCCCTGCTCCGTCAAAACCGTCAGAACTACGCGGGTTTGATTCTCACCGGATGTGAGATACATAGGCAAACCTCATCGGTTCCGGCCCATAATTTTCAAAAATTCAAAAATATTTTTCTTTACTTCCTTCTGTAGAAAAGTCTTTCTTTGAGACCCCAATTTTAAAAAAATCCAATTTTTTTTTCTTTAATTCTTTCTTTAGGAGTATTTTCGGAGAAGATTCAAAACAAATAAAAGATAAAAAATAAAAAATAAAAGTTTAAGAACCCAAAAATATTTTCTTTGTAGAGGACTTTCATTCGAAAAAAAAAGAAGAAAATCAAATCAAAATCCAAAAAAAAAAAATATTTTCTACCTTTTTTTAGAAGTCTTTTCCCCAATAATTCAAAATAAAATAATTCAAAAATTCAAAAAAATATTTTCTTTCTTCTTTAGAAATCTTTCTTTCAAAAATTTTGAAAAAATAAATCAAAAAAACCAAAATAAGAAATCCAAAAATATTTTCATTCTTCTTTCGAAAATTGAAAAGAAAATTCAATATTCAAAAATCTTTTATTTTTCTTTAGAAATATTTCTTTTAATAAATTCAAAATAAAAGACCAAAAATCAAAAAATATTTCCTTTTATCTTTAGAAGTTTTTCTTTTCAAAAAAAAAAAAAAAGAAAAAAAATCTAAATCCAGAAATATTTTCTTTCTTCTTTTTAAGTCTTTGTTTCGGAAAAAAAAAATACAAAAAAAAAGTTCAAAATCCAAAAAAAAGGGTTAGGTTATTTACTTTATTCCCGATCTTTCCGAACTACGCAAGATCTGATTCATGTTCCCACATGATACGTAGGCAACCCACTTCAGGTTCGATCGAATGATTTTGAAAAAAACGAATATAGTGAAGAAAAATTAAAAAAAGAATGATAATAAGGACCGACTGAGTCCATTCTAACGTGTCTTTTGTTTTGAATTGTGAAGAAAGTTTTAGGTGGTCGGTTTGTGGTAAGCCGACAACACAAAATCCAAGGGAAAAATGACAACTGACATCGAAGCTGTTACAAGCGGTCATGAGACCCAGGGTCAGAGGGTTCAACAAGAGTCTACCATGGTTGAGGAAAATAGAGTATTGAAGCAGAAAATGACTGAAATGTGTCAAGCATGAGCAGATGGCCAAGGACTGCCCTTTTCTATTCATGGTTTCCTAGAGTTCACACCCATCTCGACTACTACCATTCCAGACTCATTGTCTGACCAATCCTGCCCTACCTGGGTTCAGTATTCATCCCAACTGTATAGCTATAGCTGGAACTTCTGTTGTATGCTCTCGGAGTTTGCCATTGACACCCAATATGACAATCACTATTGTTGTGCCTGTCTTCACCATCCCACGACCGTCAGTGGTATAAAATAAAAGTCATGGGTCACAATTTGCTACCCAGAAAGAACAGTATCACTCTCCTGAGTACCATTCGTACCTATTTGATCTTCCTGCAAACATCGAGAAGCATGTCCGACAAATGACATAGGAAGAAATGACCCAAAGAGTGAATAGCTTAGAATGACAATTGAAAAACATGCAAGGGTTACTGCCTTCAAAGATCTTTGTATGTTCCCCGATGTTCGTTTTCCACTTGGTTTCAAGACTCCCAAATTTGAAAAGTATGATGGACATGGAGACCCCATAGCCCACCTGAAAAGGTATTGCAATCAACTAAGAGGTGCGGGAGGAAAGGAAGAATTACTGATGGATTATTTTGGGGAAAGCCTTACGGGAGTAGCCTCTGAATGGTTTATGGATCAAGACACATCTCGCTGGTATGTCTGGGATTACATGGCTCAGGCCTTTGTCAAACAGTTCCAATACAACATCGACATCGCCCCAAACCGCAATTTCCTTTCCAGCTTGAAGAAGAAACCAACTGAAAGTTTTAGAGAATATGCCATTAAATGGAGAGAGCAAGAGGCTAGAGTTAAGCCACCTATGGATGACCACGAGCTAATCATTGTCTTCCTTTAGGCTCAAGAGCCAGATTATTTCAAAAACATGGTGTCCGTAGTTGGAAAGTCCTTCTCTGAAGCAATCAAAATGGGGGAAATGATTGAGAATGGTCTTAAGACAGGCAAAATTATAAGCCAAGCAGTTCTCAAAGCTGCAACTCAGGCTGTCCAAATTGAATCTGGTAATTTTAGTGACACGAATGAGAAGGATGAAGAAATCATGATGACATCAGGGTCGAGAAGAGGTCGTAGGAGAACATCTCGAAGGTATGACCAGCCTCATCTATTTTTTGATGACTCCCCTGAGCACTACTATCCACTTCAGAACTCTTAATACTATGTTGCTCCACCCAGTATGTTGTCCAGCCACCAAGACACCCTAAAAGGTGAGCACCGGCACCCCAAAGTCTTCATCAATCTCCGCCGAATTTTCAAGTGCCTTATAACCCGCATCCAAGCCAGGGGTATAGAGGGGAACAAAGGTTGAAAGATAATTTTACACCAATAGGAGAGTCTTATGCAAGCTTGTTTGAGAAATTAAAGCATTATGACATGATTGCACCTATTCCTCCAAATCATGTGGACCCACGTGCAAGAATATTTGACCCTTCTAAAAGGTGTGAATACCATTCCAATGCCCAGGGGCACAATGTTGAAAGCTGTCGCGATTTGAAAAGAGAAATAGAAAGGATGATCCAGGAAAAACTGATTGTGATCTAAGACAGTGACACCCAGAATATCACGCAGAACCCTTTACCTGCACATGATGATGCACACCTTGTGGGGATGATGCATGGTGACATGGAGTATGAGAATCCTCTTGGGAACTTGCCGACTGGAATTGAAGAAGGCCATGGTGATTCTGATGAGAAAATTTGTGGCTTAATGTCAAGCTTAACAATTGAAAAGTCATTCCCTCCTCACTGGGAAGGAATCTTGGTAGCTCGTTTTGATATTTTTTCTATTATCTAGTTTATTTCAGGGTTGTGATCCAGATTTTATTTGTTTTATTGAATCAAACCCTTCTATCCCTCTATTCTGTTTGTGTGAGTCTTGTCTGTCGGTTTTGTTGCTATTTTCATTATCCGGGTTATTTTAGGATTGTAACTCAGATTTTAGGTTATTTGTCTTGTTGTTTACTCAATGAATTACAGTTTGTCCTTTTGTGTCATTCCATGCTTAGTTCTTTTTCCGCTAGTTTTAGTGATATGACATGCATGCAGAAATTTTGGCCAGATCTTAGAAAATTGATTTAAGCTTGATTTGGATAACTGAGAATAAGACAATTTGAGGATGAATAAAGATTTGAAATACTTTGGAAAAGATCTTATTTGGTTCGGTCCAACCAAATAAGAATTAAAAGTAAAAAATCCAAAAATCTCCAATAGCTTAAATTGGGGCAAAGATTTTATTTCACTTTTAAACAAGTCGATTTCAAGAATTGTAAGTCTACAACCCTTCATTTGAGTCTACTTTGAGCCTTCATGTCGCCCTTTCTTTCCAACCCTATCCAAAAACCTTTCAAATAAAGACCTCCCGATATGCCTTCAAGAATGCCCAGAGAGGCATGCAATGAGCAACGGTTGTCACACGATGTAGAACACTGTCAAGTTGTTAACAAAAGAAAAAGGAAAAAGAAAAATAAAAATAAAAATGAGAGAGTCTTACTAGTGAAAACCCTCACGGGCACTGTAAGACGCCGGTAAGTAGAGATAATATAAATGATAGAGACTTGTTGGTGAAAACCCCTCGTGGCACCACTAGTCGAAGGTGAGTCGTGAAGCTGAAGCAAAGAATTGACACAAACAAGCCTGACTTCAAAGGTCATAGGAATGATAATAAGAAAGATTAGATCAGTTTGATAGATCAGGCCGTTGAGTCCAAAATGCATGTCATAATCATTAAGGCTAGTTACTGCAAAATAAAAAGAGGAAAAAAAGAGAAAAAAAGGGGCTCTCCCTTCTATCCTTACCAACATGGGCATTTCTTGTTAATACTTGTTTCTTTGCATCATTGTCAATCCTTGTCAAAACAAGCAAGAAAAGATTTCAAAATCAGCTACCAGCTTTTCAGCTGCACAAAGTAAATTTGGCCAGCGCACTCAATTTTTACAGTCAACATGCATTGAAGATTCATGCAAAGGCTTCCCCTCCCCCAAAAGAATTTTGTCAGCATATTCGGTTGAAGCAAGCAATGATAGCCTCAAGGTTAATCGGAGATCCTTTGTAGTACCGAACAAGGACTATGAAGTGTGCACATCGTGCAAAAGGCACATACAAGTTTTAATTCTTTCTGACGGAAAAATTTCTCAAAAGCAAAAGTCGTTCAACATATCAGAAAAGGTTATCCAAGAAAATAAATCTCTTTTTTGAGATAAGGCTAACTAAGCCACAACAACAAATGGTACTGTGTTGTGAAACAATCAGGGTTGATACAGAGAAAAAAAGTCTCTTGAAACTAACTCAAGCTGATTGAGCAAAAGCCAAGCTGCCCAAGACTCAAGGCCACAAACCGACCACCACTTTTAAAACTGATAAAATTTTTGTTTGAAACATGAACAAAGCAGTGCAAGGAAGTTGGTTAAAAACAAAAAAAAAGGAAAAGAAAGAAAAGAAAAAAAGAAGAAGAGAAGAGACGACAAAAGGGAAGTTTCTCAAATCTTTGCCTTTATCTGTCTTCCTCCTAGGATAAAAAGTCCTAGTCTGATGGATTTTCTCCCAATAAAAATCTTAGTCTGATGAATTTTTCTCCTAAGATAGGAAACCTAGTCTGATGAATTTTCTCCTAAAATAAAAATCTCAGTCCGACGAATCTTTCTCCTAAGATAAGAAAACCTAGTCTGATGAATCTTTATCCTAAGATAGAAATCTTAGTCTGATAATTTTTCTCCTAAGATAGGAAACCTAGTCTAATTTTTCTCCTAGGATAGAAATCTTAGTCTGATGAATCTTTCTCCTAAGATAACAAAAAAAGAGGACCTAGTCTGATGAAATTTCTCCTAGGATCAAAATCTTAGTCTGATGAATTTTTCTCCTAAGATAGGATACCTAGTTTGATGAATTTTCTCCTAGGATAGAAATATTAGTCTGATGAATCTTTCTCCTAAGATACCAAAAAAATAAAGGACCTAGTCTGATGAATTTTCTCCTAGGATCAAAATCTTATTCTGATGAATCTTTCTCCTAAGATAGAAGACGTGGTCTGATGAACTTTCTCCTAGGATAGAAATCTTAATCTAATGAATCTTTCTCCTAAGATAACAAAAAAAGACCTAGTCTGATGAATTTTTCTCCTAAGATAAAACAACCTAGTCTGACGAATTTTCTCCTAGGATACAAAATCTTAGTTTGATGAATCTTTCTCCTAAGATAATAAATTAGAAAACCTAGTCTGATGAATTTTCTCCTAGGATAAATGTCTTAGTCTGATGAATCTTTCTCCTAAGATAA